>CM041722.1:105000-115000 GCA_023373845.1 Nibea coibor
GTGTGTGTGTGGTAAGTAAGTAAGTAAGTAAGTAAGTGTGTGTGTGGTAAGTAAGTAAGTAAGCAAGTGTGTGTGTGGTAAGTAAGTAAGTAAGTAAGTAAGTGTGTGTGTGGTAAGTAAGTAAGTAAGTAAGTAAGTAAGTGTGTGTGTGGAAAGTAAGTAAGTAAGTATGTAAGTAAGTAAGTGTGTGTGTGTGGTAAGTAAGTAAGTAAGTAAGTGTGTGTGTGGTAAGTTAGTAAGGAAGTAAGTAAGTAAGTAAGTGTGTGTTTTAAGTAAGTAAGTAAGTAAGTGTGTGTGTGGTAAGTAAGTAAGTAAATAAGAAAGTGTGTGTGGTAAGTAAGTAAGTGTGTGTGTGGTAAGCAAGTAAGTAAGTGTGTGTGTGGTAAGTAAGTAAGTAAGTAAGTGTGTGTGTGGTAAGTAGGTAAGTGTGTGTGTGGTAAGTAAGTAAGTTAAGTAAGTGTGTGTGTGGTAAGTAAGTAAGTAAGTGTGTGTGTGATAAGTAAGTAAGTAAGTAAGTGTGCATGTGGTAAGTAAGTAAGTGTGTGTGTGGTAAGTAAGTAAGTAAGTAAGTGTGTGTGTGGTAAGTAAGTGTGTGTGTGGCAAGTAAGTAAGTAAGTGTGTGTGTGTGTGGTAAGTAAGTAAATAAGTGTGTGTGGTAAGTAGGTAAGTGTGTGTGTGGTAAGTAAGTAAGTAAGTAAGTAAGTGTGTGTGTGGTAAGTAAGTAAGTAAGCAAGTGTGTGTGGTAAGTAAGTAAGTAAGTAAGTGTGTGTGTGTGTGTGTGGTAAGCAAGTAAGTAAGTGTGTGTGTGGTAAGCAAGTAAGTAAGTGTGTGTGGTAAGTAGGTAAGTGTGTGTGTGTGGTAAGTAAGTAAGTAAGTGTGTGTGGTAAGTAGGTAAGTGTGTGTGTGGTAAGTAAGTAAGTAAGTAAGTAAGTGTGTGTGTGGTAAGTAAGTAAGTAAGTAAGTGTGTGTGTGGTAAGTAAGTAAGTAAGTAAGTGTGTGTGTGTGTGTGTGGTAAGCAAGTAA
Organism: Nibea coibor; assembly: GCA_023373845.1. Taxonomy (NCBI): domain Eukaryota; kingdom Metazoa; phylum Chordata; class Actinopteri; family Sciaenidae; genus Nibea; species Nibea coibor. The sequence continues at coordinate 106,024 of CM041722.1, forward strand.
GTAAGTGTGTGTGTGGTAAGCAAGTAAGTAAGTGTGTGTGGTAAGTAGGTAAGTGTGTGTGTGTGGTAAGTAAGTAAGTAAGTGTGTGTGTGGTAAGTAAGTGTGTGTGTGGTAAGTAAGTAAGTAAGTAAGTGTGTGTGGTAAGTAATTAAGTAAGTGTGTGTGGTAAGTAGGTAAGTGTGTGTGTGGTAAGTAAATGTGTGTGTGGTAAGTAAGTAAGTAAGTAAGTAAGTAAGTAAGTGTGTGTGTGGTAAGTAAGCGTGTGTGTGGTAAGTAAGTAAGTAAGTGTGTGTGTGGTAAGTAAGTAAATAAGTAAGTAAGTGTGTGTGTGGTAAGCAAGTAAGTAAGTGTGTGTGGTAAGTAGGTAAGTGTGTGTGTGGTAAGTAAGTAAGTAAGTGTGTGTGTGGTAAGTAAGTAAGTGAGTGTGTGTGTGGTAAGTAAGAAAGTAAGTAAGTGTGTGTTTTAAGTAAGTAAGTAAGTAAGTGTGTGTGTGGTAAGTAAGTAAGTAAGTAAGTAAGTAAGTGTGTGTGTGTGGTAAGTAAGTAAGTAAGTAAGTAAGTGTGTGTGTGGTAAGTAAGTAAGTAAGTGTGTGTGTGGTAAGTAAGTAAGTAAGTAAGTGTGTGTGTCGTAAGTAAGTAAGTAAGTAAAGTGTGTGTGTGGTAAGCAAGTAAGTAAGTGTGTGTGGTAAGTAGGTAAGTGTGTGTGTGGTAAGTAAGTAAGTAAGTGTGTGTGGTAAGTAGGTAAGTGTGTGTGTGGTAAGTAAGTGTGTGTGTGGTAAGTAAGTAAGTAAGTGTGTGTGTGGTAAGTAAGTAAGTAAGTGTGTGTGGTAAGTAGGTAAGTGTGTGTGTGGTAAGTAAGTGTGTGTGTGGTAAGTAAGTAAATAAGCAAGTAAGTGTGTGTGTGGTAAGTAAGTAAATAAGCAAGTAAGTGTGTGTGTGGTAAGTAAGTAAGTAAGTAAGTGTGTGTGTGGTAAGTAAGTAAGTAAGTAAGTGTGTGTGTGGTAAGTAAGTGAGATATTGAGAAAAACACTTCCGGTTCTCCAACCACAGTGAAGCTCGCAGCATCATGTAGCGCCGTAATCGGTGTGTGTGGTAAGTAAGTAAGTAAGTGTGTGTGGTAAGTAGGTAAGTGTGTGTGGGGTAAGTAAGTGTGTGTGTGGTAAGTAAGTAAGTAAGTGTGTGTGTGGTAAGTAAGTAAATAAGTAAGTAAGTGTGTGTGTGGTAAGCAAGTAAGTAAGTGTGTGTGGTAAGTAGGTAAGTGTGTCTGTGGTAAGTAAGTAAGTAAGTGTGTGTGTGGTAAGCAAGTAAGTAAGTGTGTGTGGTAAGTAGGTAAGTGTGTGTGTGGTAAGTAAGTGTGTGTGTGGTAAGTAAGTAAGTAAGTGTGTGTGTGGTAAGTAAGTAAGTAAGTAAGTGTGTGTGTGGTAAGTAAGTAAGTAAGTGTGTGTGTGGTAAGCAAGTAAGTAAGTAAGTGTGTGTGTGTGGTAAGTAGGTAAGTGTGTGTGTGGTAAGTAAGTAAGTAAGTGTGTGTGGTAAGTAGGTAAGTGTGTGTGTGGTAAGTAAGTGTGTGTGGTAAGTAAGTAAGTAAGTAAGTGTGTGTGTGTGGTAAGTAAGTAAGTGTGTGTGTGGTAAGTAAGTAAGTAAGTGTGTGTGTGGTAAGCAAGTAAGTAAGTGTGTGTGGTAAGTAGATAAGTGTGTCTGTGGTAAGTAAGTAAGTAAGTGTGTGTGTGGTAAGCAAGTAAGTAAGTGTGTGTGGTAAGTAGGTAAGTGTGTGTGTGGTAAGTAAGTGTGTGTGTGGTAAGTAAGTAAGTAAGTGTGTGTGTGGTAAGTAAGTAAGTAAGTAAGTGTGTGTGTGGTAAGTAAGTAAGTGTGTGTGTGGTAAGTAAGTGTGTGTGTGGTAAGTAAGTAAGTAAGTAAGTAAGTGTGTGTGTGGTAAGTAAGTAAGTAAGTGTGTGTGTGGTAAGTAAGTAAGTAAGTAAGTAAGTGTGTGTGTGGTAAGTAAGTAAGTGTGTGTGTGGTAAGTAAGTAAGTAAGTGTGTGTGTGGTAAGCAAGTAAGTAAGTAAGTGTGTGTGTGTGGTAAGTAGGTAAGTGTGTGTGTGGTAAGTAAGTAAGTAAGTGTGTGTGGTAAGTAGGTAAGTGTGTGTGTGGTAAGTAAGTGTGTGTGGTAAGTAAGTAAGTAAGTAAGTGTGTGTGTGTGGTAAGTAAGTAAGTAAGTGTGTGTGGTAAGTAAGTAAGTAAGTGTGTGTGTGGTAAGCAAGTAAGTAAGTGTGTGTGGTAAGTAGATAAGTGTGTCTGTGGTAAGTAAGTAAGTAAGTGTGTGTGTGGTAAGCAAGTAAGTAAGTGTGTGTGGTAAGTAGGTAAGTGTGTGTGTGGTAAGTAAGTGTGTGTGTGGTAAGTAAGTAAGTAAGTGTGTGTGTGGTAAGTAAGTAAGTAAGTAAGTGTGTGTGTGGTAAGTAAGTAAGTGTGTGTGTGGTAAGTAAGTGTGTGTGTGGTAAGTAAGTAAGTAAGTAAGTAAGTGTGTGTGTGGTAAGCAAGTAAGTAAGTGTGTGTGTGGTAAGCAAGTAAGTAAGGAAGTGTGCGTGTGGTAAGTAACTAATGTTATGCCCCGGCCTAGGGGTGCCTAGAGCATAACTTGAAATGGTGCCATCTTCCCCGAATCCCAAGTAGCCACTTGCACCAAGGTATAAGTGAATTAAACAAAAGGATTTATTTACAAAAACTCTATTTACAAAAACTATTTACAACAACTCTATTTACAAAAATGTTCAAACAACCATAACTTAGGAATCAGCTTCAGGGTGGACAAAGGCCAAAACAACAACCAAAACAGATCTATCTAGAAAATAAATAACCTTTCTCAGGAAACAAAAATCACAATAGACTTACCTTCCTAACTTAACAAAAACAGGAGAAAACAAGATCAAATCAAAAGGCAGTCCACCCCTACTATACAAACGAAAACTACTGTTAGCACTATCAAACATGTGGCTGGTTGGTAATCGAGGAGGATGACGAAAACGCCGGTTGTGTCCCCTCCGCCATCTTGGCTCCTTATATACAGGGTGGTACTCAGCTGTAGCCAATCACGGGCTTGGTCAGGAAAATTGTTGTGCCAATCGGATCCTGGAGCTGGCACATCCCTATTTGCATTAAAGGAGACAGCGGACATAAACAGACACAGACCGCACAGTATACAAAATATGACGACAGTCATAACACCCCCACACCCAAGAATTTAAACATACCCTTAATGTTTAACTTCTATAGCTCCGAGTAACACCTAGACAGAACATCGGCTATCACATTTTCAGTGCCCTTTTTGTGGTGAATCTGCAGGTTGAAGTCCTGCAGAAGAAGAGACCAGCGCATGAGCCGCTGGTTCGAATTGCGCATGTTTGTGAGGAATGTTAGCGGGTTGTGGTCCGTATATACTTGGACGGGCTCTGAGCTAGATCCAATATATACCTCGAAGTACTGTAAGGCAAGCAGGAGGGCGAGAGCTTCCTTCTCGATGGTACTATAATGAAGCTGGTGCTTATTGAACTTCCTGGAGAAGTAACAGACAGGGTGGTCAATAGCCTGCCCATCCTCTTGTAGGAGTACCGCACCTGCGCCGCATGCGCTGGCGTCCACCTCTAATTTAAAGGGTCGCGCAAAGCAGGGTGCTGCAAGCACAGGTGCGCTACACAGTAACGCCTTGGCAGACTCGAAGGCAGTCTGGCAAGCAGGGGACCAAACAAAACTTTTCAAGGGACTTACGAGACCTGTTAGAGGAGCCACCACCTCAGAAAAATTTCGACAGAAACCACGATAATAACCACACATGCCAAGAAAACGACGCAGCGCTTTCTTGGATAGGGGAACCGGGAAATCCACAATCGTTTGGACTTTCTCCGCCAACGGACGCACCTGTCCCTGACCAACCTGTTTCCCCAGATATGTGACAGTGGCCTTGCCAAATTCACATTTTGCCAGGTTAAGTGTGAGGGAGGCCTCACGGAGACGACTGAAGATGAGGGACAGAGTGTGGAGATGGTCGGACCAAGTGGAGGAGTAGGCAACTACATCATCTAAATATGCTTCGCAATTTTCAACACCAGACAACACGATATTCATTAACCGTTGGAAGGTAGCGGGAGCGTTACGCAGCCCGAACGGCATCACGGTGTACTGGAGGAAAGTGTCAGGTGTAACGAAAGCGGATATTTCGGAGGCCCGTGGTGTTAACGGAACCTGCCAATAGCCTTTTAATAGATCCAATTTTGTCACGTATTTTGCGGAGCCTACACGGTCTATGCAATCCTCCATCCTGGGGAGCGGAAAAGAGTCAGGTTTGGTGACTGAGTTAACCTTTCTATAATCATTACAAAAACGAGGGGTGCCATCGGGTTTCGGTACCAAAACACAGGGTGAACTCCACGCACTCGTACTGGGAACAGCTAATCCGTGCTCAACCAGATAACTCACCTCCTGCTGCATCATGGCCCTTTTAGTCGGGTTTACTCTGTATGCATGTTGTTTGATTGGTCTGTGGTTCTCCACATCAATGTCATGGTACAGGACAGAAGTTTTACTGGGGTGATCAGAAAAAAGCAACAGGTTATCCTCAATCAACTTGATAATATCTACCCGGGCTGAGGCAGACAGATGGGACAAAAAACTCTCCAAATCACTCAGTACCTCCGAATTTCTTAAACGAGCGGCCGGCATCAAACCACTTTTCTCGGCCAAACCATCATCAACAACGTTGTACTGAGGGAGAGTAGTGGGCACAGACATCACAGGTGCAGCAGGAGACAGCGGGAGATCACTCGTTCGGGAAAAGTAGCGCTTCAGCATGTTTATGTGGCACACTCTGGACTTTCTTTTCCGGTCGGGAGTTTGGACGACGTAATCTGTTTCGTTGATTCTCCTTTCCACCGTATATGGACCAGCAAACCGAGACTGCAAGCTGGATCCAGGTAACGGCAGCAGCACCAACACTTTTTCACCGGGTTGAAACACACGGAGAACTGATTTTTTGTCATAGCGACACTTCATTTTTACTTGGCTCTGTGCCAAATTATCACGGGCCAACTGACACGCAGCGTTGAGACGCTCACGGAAAGAACTGACATAATCCAGCACATTATGCTCAGGCTTTGGCGACTCTGACAACCATTTTTCTTTAAGGAGCCGAAGGGGACCACGCACCGTATGGCCGAAGACCAAATCACAGGGACTGAAACCTAATGATTCCTGAGGAGTTTCACGTATGGCAAACAACAGCAGAGGGAGGCCCTCATCCCAATCTTGGTTTGACTCTGAACAGTATTTCTTTAACATGGATTTTAAGGTTTGATGGAACCTTTCAAGTGCGCCTTGGGACTCCGGGTGGTAAGCACTGGATGTTATGTGTTTGATTTTTAATTCTGTCATTACTTGTGCAAATAGTTTTGATGTGAAATTTGTGCCTTGATCACTTTGTATTGTCTTGGGTAGACCAAAAGTGGTAAAGAACTTGGTGAGGGCTTTCACCACGGGTTTGGTTCGCAGAGTGCGTAGCGGGATGGCCTCAGGGTACCGCGTCGCAGCGCACATCACCGTCAAAATGTACTGGTTACCTGATTTAGTTTTGGGTAAGGGACCCACACAATCCACCAAAACACGCTCAAACGGTTCTCCAAGCACTGGGATCGGGTGTAAAGGAGCTGGAGGGACAGTTTGATTCGGCTTACCAACAATTTGACACACATGACAGGAGCGGCAATACTTTGTCACGTCGGTTTTTAAACCGGGCCAAAAGAAGTTGCGCAACACACGGTGGTAGGTTTTTTTAATCCCAAGGTGGCCAGCTAAGGTGGTGTCATGTGCAAGATTCACAATCAGCGGTCGGTAGGCTGTTGGCACAACTACCTGAATGACAACGCGTGTCCCACTGGAGTCGGAACTCCATCGTCTCATCAAAACACCGTTGTCTAGAAAAAACACAGAAGTGGCTTTGCTGTTTTCCTCGGCGGCTACTACCGAGGACAGACACAAAGTTAGAGACGGATCCTTTCTCTGCGCGTCAATTAACATTTCACGAGTGAGGTTCAAACTCAGATCCGTATCAACAGGACAAAACTCAGGTTCATTAACACACACTGCTATTTCGTCACCCTTCGTAGCAGGAGACACAGAAAAGGTGGGTTCACCCTCACCTAACGTAGCCATGAACGAGTCAGACAAATCCACAGTTTCACCCAATTTCCGAGCCTGCGCGCGCGTAACCGCGCACACGGGGAACAAGTTTGGCATAGACACAGAAGAGACAGAGGTGGGGCACTCAGCAGACACAACCGAACTGGGATCATTAATTACCTCAGGCAGAGGAAACACATTTCCTCCGGCCAAATCGTTGCCCAAAATAAACGAAATGCCACTGATTGGAAACTGTGGAAGTACGGCAACTTTCACATGTCCTGACACTAGCGGTGACTGCAAATGGACCATGTGAAGTGGCGCGTTCAGTTCACTCATTTTAATTCCCCACACGAGCAAATCAGATCCGCACGAAGTTTTATTGGAAAGCGGTAGAACACTAGCCAGCAGGAATGAATGATAGGCGGCGGTATCGCGAAGGATAGTTATCGGAACCTTATCCGCTTCCACACCGGTGACAGACACAAACCCTTGAGAAACGAATGGCTTGAAACGAGAGTCAACCTCACCGTGCACCTCTGGGTTAGGCGTCGGCTTAGGACGTTTTCCAGGTGTAGATGCGGTGTTTATGAAACCCACCCCTGCGGGAGGTTTAGTGTTTTTGTTGTGTGTTTTTTTTTTAAGAGCTGGACAGACAGCGATCAGATGGCCTGGCTCATGGCAGTAAAAACACTCACGGCTCTCACCCGCAGCTGGCAAGGTGCTTTTACGCATCAGCTTTGGCGATTTGTTTCTGTGCTCAGCCATTACCTGTGAAACACGAGGTGTCGGTATAGAAAAAACACTTTTGTGTGTTAGGATGAATTCATCAGCCAGCACAGCCGCTTTTGTTACTGATGTTTCTTTTTGTTCGTTCAAATAAACAACAATCCGATCCGGCAAACACTTTTTGAATTCTTCCAAGAGTATGAGCTCTCTCATTTCCGCCATCGTCTTGACATTACATGCTTGGCACCACTTGTCAAATAAAACGCTCTTGTCACGCACGAATTCCACGTACGTCTGGTTAGCAGATTTTTCGCTATTTCTGAATTTCTGTCTATAGGCTTCGGGAACTAGCTCATAAGCCTGCAACACGGTCTTCTTCAAGACGTTATAATCCAGACTATCCTCGATAGACAGACTGGCACAGACTTCCTGAGCTTTCCCTACAAGTTTGCACTGGAGGAGCAGTGACCAGAACTCTTTAGGCCAACTCAGGGCAGCCGCTATTCGCTCGAAAGCGCTGAAATAAGAGTCCACCTCGGACTCACGAAACGGAGGGACTAGTGCAATGTGCTTACTGATGTCAAAACTAGGAGTAGGAACAGAGACAGAGCTGTGACCGACAGGAGACACCGGAGTGGAGGCTACAGGGGCTTCTCGTTCAAGCTCAAGCGCTCTTATCCTCAGATGCATAGCCTGCACCTCCAGCTGCTTATTCTTGGTTTCGACCTCTTTTATTTTGAGGGCTAGGCGGAGATCCTCCGTAGTCATGTTTCCCATGAACGGATCTGTGACCGGCCCAAGCTCCACACCAGCAGCGAGCGTGCTAGCAGCCTCCGCTGCTTTCACCTCAGCTACAGGCGCGTCACTCGCCTTGTCACCCGCAGCAGTCTTGGCCACGTCAGCAGCTGGGTTTGGAAGGATGCCCTGCCCCACCAACTCCGCACACAGCAACTGCTTAATCTCTGCCGTCCTGGCACTGTAAGGCACTTGCACACTGTAACAATTTGCCAAAATCAGTAGGTCCGTTTTCCTACATTTTTCTATTTTTTCCAAAGATGGACTGATCATGAAATCATCCAGTGCAAACTCCATAATTCTCCCCACACACCAAAATTTACCGCCAACCAGAAAATACGTCACCAAACAAACAAAAACGCGACAAGAAAACGGACGAGCCCCCAATTCATGTTATGCCCCGGCCTAGGGGTGCCTAGAGCATAACTTGAAATGGTGCCATCTTCCCCGAATCCCAAGTAGCCACTTGCACCAAGGTATAAGTGAATTAAACAAAAGGATTTATTTACAAAAACTCTATTTACAAAAACTATTTACAACAACTCTATTTACAAAAATGTTCAAACAACCATAACTTAGGAATCAGCTTCAGGGTGGACAAAGGCCAAAACAACAACCAAAACAGATCTATCTAGAAAATAAATAACCTTTCTCAGGAAACAAAAATCACAATAGACTTACCTTCCTAACTTAACAAAAACAGGAGAAAACAAGATCAAATCAAAAGGCAGTCCACCCCTACTATACAAACGAAAACTACTGTTAGCACTATCAAACATGTGGCTGGTTGGTAATCGAGGAGGATGACGAAAACGCCGGTTGTGTCCCCTCCGCCATCTTGGCTCCTTATATACAGGGTGGTACTCAGCTGCAGCCAATCACGGGCTTGGTCAGGAAAATTGTTGTGCCAATCGGATCCTGGAGCTGGCACATCCCTATTTGCATTAAAGGAGACAGCGGACATAAACAGACACAGACCGCACAGTATACAAAATATGACGACAGTCATAACACTAAGTAAGTAAGTAAGTGTGTGTGTGGTAAGTAAGTAAGTGTGTGTGTGGTAAGTAAGTGTGTGTGTGGTAAGTAAGTAAGTAAGTGTGTGTGTGGAAAGTAAGTAAGTAAGTAAGTGTGTGTGTGGTAAGTGAGTAAGTAAGTGTGTGTGGTAAGTAGGTAAGTGTGTGTGTGGTAAGTAAGTAAGTAAGTGTGTGTGGTAAGCAGGTAAGTGTGTGTGTGGTAAGTAAGTGTGTGTGTGGTAAGTAAGTAAGTAAGTAAGTGTGTGTGTGGTAAGTAA
>CM041722.1:125000-355433 GCA_023373845.1 Nibea coibor
AAGTAAGTAAGTAAGTAAGAAAGTGTGTGTGTGGTAAGTAAGTAAGTGTGTGGTAAGTAAGTAAGTGTGTGTGTGGTAAGTAAGTAAGTAAGTGTGTGTGGTAAGTAGGTAAGTGTGTGTGTGGTAAGTAAGTAAGTAAGTAAGTAAGCGTGTGTGTGGTAAGTAAGTAAGTAAGTGTGTGTGTGTGGTAAGTAAGTAAGTGTGTGTGTGGTAAGTAAGTAAGTAAGTAAGTAAGCGTGTGTGTGGTAAGTAAGTAAGTAAGTGTGTGTGTGGTAAGTAAGTAAGTAAGTGTGTGTGTGGTAAGTAAGTAAGTAAGTAAGTGTGTGTGTGGTAAGTAAGTAAGTAAGTGTGTGTGGTAAGTAGGTAAGTGTGTGTGTGGTAAGCAAGTAAGTAAGTGTGTGTGGTAAGTAGGTAAGTGTGTGTGTGGTAAGTAAGTAAGTGTGTGTCTGGTAAGTAAGTAAGTGTGTGTGTGCTAAGTAAGTAAGTGTGTGTGTGGTAAGTAAGTAAGTAAGTAAGTAAGTGTGTGTGTGGTAAGCAAGTAAGTAAGTGTGTGTGGTAAGTAGGTAAGTGTGTGTGTGGTAAGTAAGTGTGTGTGTGGTAAGTAAGTAAGTAAGTAAGTGTGTGTGTGGTAAGCAAGTAAGTAAGTGTGTGTGGTAAGTAGGTAAGTGTGTGTGTGGTAAGTAGGTAAGTGTGTGTCTGGTAAGTAAGTAAGTGTGTGTGTGCTAAGTAAGTAAGTGTGTGTTTTGGTGGGGACCAAAATGCTGGTCCCCATCACGAAGAGCATTAAATTCATTAAAAAGACGGTCAGGGGAGTGGCCTGTCAAATTTTCAGGGGTAACCCCACCATACCCAAAAACCGGATATGTGTGCTTAAGTGTGCTTAAGTGAGGTTAACTCTATACCGCCTCCTACTGGACAGGCCCGGTAAGGCAGAAACACACACTTCACACACATTTGGCTTATCTGCGCATGTGCAAGAAATTGGCTGACGGAAGACGGACTACAGCTTTAATAAATGACTGTATGTAATTACCAAATAATTGGTAGTAAATGCAATTTGGAGCCTTTTGGAGGCTGATTTGTTATTGTGGGGTGGGGGAGAGTTGCAATGCAGTAAAATATTCTAGCAGTGCCATATGCCTATACATTATGTGGTCTAGATTTGGCTGAACATAGCCCGAAACATATTTTAAATCAAATATAAGATTAATAGGGATATCTTGTAAAATTATAATAGTTTTGTGTTTAATATAGGAGTGTTGATGGCTACGAGGAGAAGAAGGAAACCGCCACTACAGGATGCAATTGAACATGCCGTCAAGGGTGTGGACAAGATGGCAGAACTGGAAGTGAAATATATTAACTCATTTAAAGGTACTGTGTGTGTTTATATATATATATATATATATATATATATATATATATATATATATATATATATACACTGCTCACAAAAATTAAAGGAGCACTTTAAAGAAACACATTAGATACATCAGATCTCAATATGAAGTTGGATATCTATACAAATAACGAAAGGGCAGTGTCTTAGGAACAAAAGGATGTGTTGTGGTCCAACTTACCACCCCGGATCCTCTGATCAAGCTGCTGTGAGATAGAGCAAACTATGTGAGGAAAATAAAACACAAGACCCAGTCTTTGTGTTCACCTTTGCAAAGGGAGAACCCAGCTCAGACTCCGCAGTCTGTTTACCATGGACCCCGCTGAGTTCTGCCCGTTTACACATTAGGCTTGTTTTTATTAACACACATCAGTGGGCCGTCTTACATGTAAGCGTCATACATCCTTACATACTTACATCATGATTAACATGGTTGTTTTCAAAGTAAAGAGAAAGTCCAAGCAGATACCTCTCGTTAACATGATTTACCTAAGACTCCCTCTTTCCACTCTTGACCTGGTCAAGGGTGATAGAAAGGTCATCCTGATTAGCCCTAAAGATAGTCTGCAGTTTATAGGTTGCACACAACTGCTATATTGTTACACTCGTGAGTACATGATTAATATAGCATATACTAAATGATTTCATTGTATTTCTCCACAATTCCCCCTTTTGAACTCCTTTAGGAGTTCAATAAAAATCAAACGATATAATTGTTCCTTCTGAGGTCGTGAGAGATCTCTCAAGATTATTAATTACATTTCTGAGTCTACATATCTTATGTCCAATTCATCCTAGACATGGCCCACATAAACACCACAAGAATGAGTAACCAGCAGATAATGCACAGATGCAAACCTGCTGTACTCATCCAGTCTACTGAGATGTCTTCTTTCTTGAGGTGGTAGCTTGGCACGCTACATGTAGGAGAGGAGCGCTATTTCACCTCCTCCCTGCTGGAGCTCTTCTTTCTTCAGACTCCAGGGGTAGACTGCCCTGGAGCCTTGGATCGCTGCCAGGGGATTATTCTGCCCCTTTGTCGGCAGGATCTTTCTCCGAGTCAGCCGACTCGGTGCTCTCTACTTGGAGATCCTTCTGGATGTCGGTCAAGGAGCGTTGTGGCTCCTCAGCTGCAGCACACTGGCTCCAATGAAACCAGGTGTCTCCTTTTCCTTTCAGGCGTACCGCGTGGGTTGTTCTTTCAGTCACCTGAAATGGGCCGGTCCAGTGTGGTTCTGACCACTTCCTTTAGCACCCACTCTGCCTCTGGAGGTGTTGTGTCTTTTCCTGCGTTCTGCCGGTCCTTCACCTGTTTGGCAAACACAGACACCAAGCCTTGCAGCTCGTGGAAATAAGCTTTAGCAGTTAAATTCTGATCATCATTTTGAACCAGAGGGAGTTTGGAATGCGGTCCGGGAAACACTCTCCCTGTTTGCAACTCATGTGGGGTAAACCCTGTGGAGTGATTTACTGAGCTCCTAATTGACATTAGAGCTAGAGGTAGGGCATCCAGCCAGTTCATTTTAGTCTGTGCACAGATTTTAGCCAATTTATTTTTAACCGTTTGATTCATTCTTTCCACCTTACCCTGTGATTGAGGATGATACACTGTTCCAAAAGAGTGTTTTAGCCCCAACATTGCCTCCACCTGTTGGAGGTCTTGATTCTTGAAATGAGTGCCGTTATCTGATCTAATTTTTTCTGGGAATCCATACCTTGGGATGTATTGATTTACCAGAAATTTTATTACTGATTTACCATCTTCTTTCTTTGTGGGCCAGGCTTCTGGCCATCCTGTGTATGCATCTATACACATCAATACATATCTGTACCCTCTGACTGAGTCTATCATATCTGTATAGTCTATGATAATCTCTTTTCCGGGTTTTACTTCGAGTGGATACTTTCCTAGTTCTGGTTTAATGGTGGGTCTGGTGTTAAACTTGGTACATTGTTCACAGGTCTTAGTCAGATGTTGTGCCATGTCTTTAAGAAAAGGGTGCCACCAATGGTCAAGATTTCTTAGCATTTGTGCTACACCTACATGTCCCACCCCGTGTGCTTCTTCCATAGCTGTCTGTCTCAATCCTGGGGGTAGGATAGGTCTACCATCTGGTCCCCTCCAAAGTCCGTCCGTCTGTGTGGCACCTCTCGCTTTCCACAGAGTTTTCTCTTGAGGAGACGCTCTGCTTTGTAGTCTGATCAGTCCGTCTATGTTTGTTGTAGGTTGCATTTCAGTCTCTGAACACATGAGTATCATCTTGTCCAGGTAACCTGCAGTCTGCTTTGCTACTTGGTCAGCTGCGTTATTTCCTTTGGTCACCTTATCTGTCCCTGTGTTATGTCCCTTACACTTTATTACAGCAACTTTCTTTGGGAGTAGCAATGCTTCAGCTAGCTCTTTCATCTCAGCCTCATGCCTGATGGGTTTATTATCTGCGGTCAAAAAGCCTATTCTCATCCATTGCCCTAATTCAACATGTACTGCTCCTGCTACATATGCTGAGTCTGTGTAGATGTTCACTTCCTGTCCTTTCCCTAGCTTGAGTGCCTCAATCACTGCTACCACCTCTGCTCTTTGTGCTGACTGCTGTCCCTCCAGTCTTTCTGCTTTCTGTGTTACCAGTAGTCCATCTTTATCTTCCACTACTGCATAAGCTGCCTTGAGTCCATCTGTCTCATGCCTGAAACAACAACCGTCAGTGAACAAATCTCTAGCTCCTGCAATTGGTGTAGCCTGTAGGTCTGTTCTGACTTTTTCCTCTTTCACCACTCTGTCTGCACATGTGTGTGGCTCTCCTGTCCCTATCTGATCTGCCATGTTAATGCCTTCGTGTGTGAATGAGATGTTTGGTGCTTCCAAAATTTTGCTTAATCTTCTCTGTCTCAATGTTGTGAGTGTGAAAGTTTCTGAATTTACGTATGCCACTACACTATGTGTTGTCAGGATATTTAACTGGTGTCCCATTACAATATGTGCAGTTTTTTGTATTAGCTTTGCTATGCCTGCTGCATGTTGTGTGCACTGTGGGTGTCTTTTTTCCATAGTGTCTAGCATTACACTTATGTACATCAATATTACTCTTTCTCCCCCTTTTCTCTGGAACAGAATGCCATTAACGCATGAATCTGTTCCAGAGACATCAAGGTAGAATGGCAAGGCATAGTCTGGAATAGCTAATTCTACAGCCGTAGCCAGCGATTGTTTCAGCATGATAAAGGCCGTTTCTGCCTCCTAATTCTTTAGCTTGATGTTGTGGGTGTAGAGCTAGTGAAACGTGTGGTGCAGTTTCATCACTCATCATGTACCACTCTAATTGGTCTGAAGACAGTTCCACCCCCGCTGCTACCCCCTCTGGAGCCACATAAATATTTTTTGTTTTGAGATCCCAAGTCTTCCCTTCTAATTGATCTTGAAACTTGTCTTGATACCAATCAGTTTGCAGCCTGTCATAAAAGTGAGTTACATGAGGAGGATCGGGTGGAGAGACATATGGTTCGATTTGGGCTATCCAGGGCTTCCACTGCAAGTAGGTAGAGAGGAGGCCAGGTGTCTCAACAGTCTCTGGTTGGAGCATTCCCCAGTAGATGTCAGCATAAGTTTCAGAGTCAGTTTTTCCCCAGAGAAACCCATGACTGTTATTGTGTCTTCTGACAGCGTGTTGGGAGGAGTGTCAATCAACGTAGACCAGGTCGCTCCCATGTCCACTAGAAAAGGCAGTTTTCTTGTGCCAACTTTCATAGACAGCATTGGGTCTGCCGTGTTAAAGCTGTCTTGTCCTCTCTGTGGGGTGTGTCATTGCTGCTGATGACCTCCCCATCCTTCCCACAGATCCCAATCTGTCACTGGTAACTGGCGTTTCACTTTCCTCGGTCCCCTTGACGATAATTCACAGGATTCTGGGGGCAGTTTCAAGCCCAATGTCCTGTGCCATTACAGATGTAACACTGGTCCCTCCCCTGTTGTCCCCTAGGCGGACCGCCCCTTCTACGCCCTCTTCCCCATGTCCCCCTACTACCTCTCCATCCCCATGACCCTCTCGGCTGCTGTGATGGGGGTGGTGGCACCCAGGGTGGTGTTGGGTACAGATCGGGTGTGGGTGGCTGGTTTATGGCTACCATTACCTTAGAGCTTGGCTTCTCCTGTTTCTTTTTTTCACTCACTTTTTGTTTAGCTTCAGTTATCTGCAATTTTTAACAATTAAGACTGTAGTTCCTTATGATTATCCTGTTCCTCGTCAATACTTTCCTGTCTCTCTCTCCCTTTGCAGTTCCTCCCACCTTTGTCTATCCTGCTCCCTAAGCTCCTGCTCTTCCTTAGTCTGCTGGGTCGCTGCTGCCTGTAACTCCCTAAATTCCCTGTCCATCACATGGCCCATCTGGCCCACTTCATCTTTTCCTGCTCTGGTTTCTCCATGTTGTTCTTTATCTTACTCCTAGTTCTCCAACCCCCACTCTTCTCTTCCTGTTCTGCTCTGTCTTTCTCTCGCCTTGCTCTCTGCTCCATTCTCCAAAACTCTTGTTTCATCACTGCTGCTGCCTCTTTAGGGGTGTGTGTGCGTCCAACTACTTGTTCTAACGTCCACAACTGTTCTTCCGCCTTCTTAAAAGTACTATTTGGTCCCCACCCGTCGTCATTTATTTCTCGGTCAAAGTCTCCGTCCATTATGTCGTTTGTCAGTGAGTACTGCAGAGCTAAGTATACTGAAATACTAAGCGTACTACAATACTGAGTCTAAGTAAGTTTACTGCAGTTTTAGTGAGGACAATACAATTACAAACAAAACCTTAATCCAGGCTTCCGTGACCTACTTCAACAGACCACTGCCTTACGTTAGCACCGGAGAACCGGTTTCCGGCAGTGCTGCTGCTTCAGTTCACTTCCCTCTGGCACTCATACACATTTACATTCATGCATTACCCGGGTATGTGTGTGTGTGTGTGTGTGTGTGTATATGTGTGTGTGTGTGTTTTCTTATCTCTTCATGTGTGGGGCGCGCTTTGAACTCAGGACTTTTACTCTTCTGGTCTTGTTGCTCTGGAGTGAGAGCAACTCACAGTTATCTTCTTCTTTTTTTTTTTATTTTATGTGTTTTCCTTCAACCTAAGTTTTGGCCGACTGAGAGATATGGCACGCTGTGTCCCGAGTACTCAGCCTATATGCATCAAGACTAGCCTTGATACATGACACCAAAACTTTATATGTCTGTAATTTGGACTCCCATCCACTTACTCCAACAACTGCCTAGATAGTGCCGTTGTGTTTCAGTTTCCAGTAATCCAACATTCATACAATGTGTTTTGCCTCTTCTTATTCTACTATTCTATTCTTCTATTCTTCGACTCACACCCCTTTAAACTTTAAAGACGTTTAACCCAGTTAAACTCTATTTCTTTTCACGGGTCCGTAACTTTTAGCCTTTGTGGCGATCTTTATGGGACTTCAGCCCAAGGGACTCTAACCCACTAAATACAGAATTCGGGGGTCCTCAAATCCCCAGGACTCTAACCCAGCTTGCCCAGGCCCTCGTCAGAGCACTGGTGGAGTTGCCACACTCAAAGACGTTTAACCCAGTTAAACCTTTACTCTATATTTCCTTATTTTTAAGACGTTTAACCCAGTTAAACTCTTAACTTTATATTTTCTTTACATAATTAGCTCCATTTCTTTTAAATTTACGGACAAGTTACTACTTGGACTCAGGACACTTTAAATTTAGTAATTGTCAATGCAGATCAAGTTTCTGCTTACCTTATTTTAGTGGGCCCGTGTCCTTCATCCGTTTGTACCAGGTCCTTGTGTTCAATGAGTGTCTTGATCAGGGCTGACTCAACTTTCTGTTAATCCCGGACGAGCCCCCAAAATTGTTGTGGTCCAACTTACCACCCCGGATCCTCTGATCAAGCTGCTGTGAGATAGAGCAAACTATGTGAGGAAAATAAAACACAAGACCCAGTCTTTGTGTTCACCTTTGCCAAGGGAGAACCCAGCTCAGACTCCGCAGTCTGTTTACCATGGACCCCGCTGAGTTCTGCCCGTTTACACATTAGGCTTGTTTTTATTAACACACATCAGTGGGCCGTCTTACATGTAAGCGTCATACATCCTTACATACTTACATCATGATTAACATGGTTGTTTTCAAAGTAAAGAGAAAGTCCAAGCAGATACCTCTCGTTAACATGATTTACCTAAGACTCCCTCTTTCCACTCTTGACCTGGTCAAGGGTGATAGAAAGGTCATCCTGATTAGCCCTAAAGATAGTCTGCAGTTTATAGGTTGCACACAACTGCTATATTGTTACACTCGTGAGTACATGATTAATATAGCATATACTAAATGATTTCATTGTATTTCTCCACAGATGCCAAGTCTTTTAATGGAAATAAAAGTTTTCAGCCTACAGAGGGCTCACCATAAAATCAGAGTGAAATGAAGATGTGGCAGGCTCGTCCATGTTTTCCAAAACTTAATTTCTGCAACTCAAAATGCTTTTCAGTATCTTGTGTGGAGCTTGTCGAGCTTGTATGCATGCTTGACAACGTCACGGCATGCTCCTAATGAGACGACGGATGGTGTCTTCTGGCATTTCCTCCTAGATCTGTGTGAGGGCATCCCTGAGCTGTTGTACAGTCTGAGGAGCAACCTGGCGACGCCTAATGGACCGAAACATAATGTCCCAGAGATGTTCTATTGGGTTTAAGTCAGGGGATCGTAAAGGCCATTCAATTGTTTCAATTCCTTCATCCTCCAGGTACTGCCTGCATACTCTTGCCACGTGAGGCCAGGCATTGTCGTGCATTAGGAGGAAACCAGGACCTACTGCACCAGCGTAGGGTCTGACAATGGGTTCAAGGATTTCATCTCGATACCTTATGGCAGTCAGAGCACCATTTCCTAGGCAGTAGAGGTCTGTGCTTCCCTCCATGGATATGCCTCCCCAGACCATCACTGACCCACCACCAAACCTGTCATGTTGAACGACGTTGCAGGCAGCATAACGTTCTCCTTGTCTTCTCCAGACTCTCTCACGTCTATCACCGGTGCTAAGGGTGAACCTGCTCTCGTCTGTGAAAAGTACAGGGCGCCAGTGGCGGACTTGCCAATTCTGGTGTTCTTGAGCAAATGCCAGTCGAGCTCCACGGTGCTGGGCAGTGAGCACAGGGCCCACTACAGGACGTCGGGCCCTCAGGCCACCTTCATGAAGTCTGTTCCTGATTGTTTGGGTAGAGACATTCACACCAGTGGCCCTCTGGAGGTCATTCTGTAGGGCACGAGCAGTGCTTAGCCTGTTCCGCCTTGCACAAAGGAGCAGGTATCGGTCCTGCTGAGGGGTTGAGGACCTTCTATGGCCCTGTCCAGCTCTCCGAGAATAACCACCAGTCTCCTGAAATCTCCTCCATGTTCTGGAGATTGTGCTGGGAGACACATTAAACCTTCTTGCTGCAGCACGTGTGGATGTGCCATCCTGGAGAAGTTGGACAACCTGTGCAACTTCTGTAGGGTTAAGGAATCGCCTCATACTGCCAGTAGAGATAATTATGTAAGCCAAAATCAGCACGAGTGGAAAACCAGCCAAAAAAGATCAAGACGGAGAAACTTGAAATGACCTCCACATGTAAAACCAGTCCTGTTTTGAGGGTTTTCTAATTATTGCCACTGAATTGCACCTGTTGTTAATTCCATGAACATCAATACAGCTGAAATTGATTAACGAGGCCCTCAGCTGCTTAACCAACCAGAAAATTATCAGACAGGTTTAATTCAATTCATGCCAGGCCCAAAAATAAAAGTGTTCCTTTAATTTTTGTGAGCAGTGTATATATATATGTGTGTGTGTGTATATATATATATATATATATATATATATATATATATATATATATATATATATATATATATATATATATGTATATATAAAATATTATATTATATTATATTATTGAGGGGCCAGAATTAGAGTCCGCCACCTACCAAATGCAAGTACATGTAGAATATATAACATACTCTCTGTTTTGTCTTGCGGTATGAATCCTGTGTACCTTTTTAATGTGGTGCACTTTCACCCCCTCAATGTGTGTTCAGTGTTTTCTCACACCAGCCCGAACCAAGTTCAACCTATGGAAAAAAAATATACTAAAATATGTCATGTTTAGTTCAAATGGATGTAACTATAGTGTCAAAGTGTTACCAAGCACAGTCTGGTTTTCCTGATTCAGTGGGAACCAACCATCATTTACTGTGGCTGCCATCTTACACACTTGCCAGGTCACTTCCTTTGTGGGGACCACGGTATCTAAGTAATACTCTGATATTCAGAGTATTACTCTAATGAGTAATACCCTAATGATTTAGAGCCAGATTTGCACAAACATTGATACAGTATTCGTGCAAAATAGATCTGTTCTCTTGTTGTTTAGTTTAATATGTCTGTGTCCTTTGACATGCTGCTATTTAACAGTGAATTATTATTTCAGGCAGAAGAACAGTCATGCGCTGCTGATCCCTGTGACACTGAAGACCCTAGAACAGCAGAGAAGATGGCTGAGAGTCCTTCATCCTCTGTCATGCAGGTACAGTAGGAGTCATTTTGTTGGGTTTCAACATTACTGTTTCTGTTTGTAATCAAAATTTGTCCACCGTTTGTTCTTGTGCACATTGTTGAGTTTAGTTCGGATAGGTGTAACTATAGTGTCAAAGTGTTACCAAGCACAGTCTGGTTTTCCTGATTCAGTGGGAACCAACCATCATTTACTGTGGCTGCCATCTTACACACTTGTCTGGTCACGTCCTTTGTGGGGACCACGGTATCTAAGTAATACTCTGATATTCAGAGTATTACTCTAATGAGTAATACTCTAATGATTTAGAGCCAGATTTGCACACCCTGAAAGTCTGACTTCGACAAAATTGCGAAAACAAACAGGAACCCTGTCCCAAGTCCTTAACCTCACCAACACTGAGCTGGATCAACTTGCTGATTTTCTGGGACATGATATCAGAGTGCACAGACAGTTCTACAGACTCCCTGAGGGCACATCACAGCTAGCTAAAATGAGCAAAGTGCTAATGGCTCTTGAGCAGGGGCGCATCACAGCTCTGAAGAAGAAAATTTAGTTTAAAGCTGTAGTTGCTACAAGTGTCTTTTTTGCTTTTCAATTTTGAATGTTTATGTTAAAATTAATTCAGAATCAAACTCACGAAAGGTGTGTTTTTTGCTTTTTAATTTAGAATGACTTATTTTAATATTAATTTAGAATATTATTTATGTTAATATTAATTTAGAATCAAGCTCACCAAAAGTTTGTTCTTTGCTCACAGTACAAGTAAGGGGCTGGATTTTTGTTTTGTTTCTACATGTTATTAGAGCTGCGAAGTTATTTTAAAAAAATGCCTTTACCGTTACTGACTGTCTTGGTAATTGAAGATCACTTGTAGTTACATAAAAGCTTAAACACGGGCATCATTGGCACTGATTTTAGAGGTTTAACTTACTGTTAAAGGTGGTTAAGGTCTCCATAAAGTAAGTTAACCCTTAGTGTGTGTTAAGTGGTCCAGAGGAAGACAGAAAAATCTGAAAGTGTGTATATGTTGACCCCACTAATCACAAAAACAAGACAAGTCCCCAGGAAGCGGTCCCTGGTCAGGTGAGGGACTCTACTTTGTCTGATTGAAAATTTGAAGTGATATCTGTGTTTATGGTTGCTTCAGTATACTGCTTGATTTCAGTGCTGTAGAACCTTCAGAAAGGGTGGTCCCCAGATTGCGTGTCCAGGTCTTGTGTCCCAACAATGTGATATAGACAAAGCTGTGTGTGTGTCTGTGTGGTAAGTAAGTAAGAGTGTGTGTGTGTGTGTGTGTGTGTGTGTGGTAAGTAAGTAAGTGTGTGTGTGTGTGGTTTGTAAGTAAGTGTGTGTGTGTGTGTGGTTTGTAAGTAAGTGTGTGTGTGTGTGTGTGGTTTGTAAGTAAGTGTGTGTGTGTGTGTGTGTGGTTTGTAAGTAAGTGTGTGTGTGTGTGTGGTTTGTAAGTAAGTAAGTGTGTGTGTGTGTGAGTGTGAGAGAATGTTGTGTATGTCTTCAGAAAAAAAAAAAACATACTAATCATCATCCTCTTCTTTCTAGGTTGATGCTGGGGGAAAAAGGAAGAGGAAGAGGTGCCAGGTCTGCAAGCCATCTAGTGATGCCAAGACAAGCATGACCTGTGTGAAATGTGGAAAATTCATTTGCACAAAGCACACTGTGATGACATGTCCCTCATGTGCTGTTTAGATGCACACACAGGCACCTTGTTCATTGCAGTTCATTTCTATGTATTTCTGTTTTTCATCATTGCACAGTGTTTATTACAACATGATGACATGTTGCTGTGGAGACTCACAGACACACACACAAAACATGTTCACATTGTCTTATTTTGTTGTTATTGTTATTATTGTATTGTTAATTTCTGGTTCAAATACAATCGTTTCCTTTCAATACAAATCCTCATGACTCATTTGTCTTCATTTTAAGTCAGGTGGGTCAATTTGACCTTGAACAGAAGAGGTGACTCACTCCACAAGAAAAAAAATAAAAATATAAAATAAAAATTTGTAAAAAATCAATGTGATGTGTATAGTATTTTATATGTAGGTCTTTCCAAAGTACATTAAAAAAAGTTTGAACATGCATTTTTTATGAAAAACGAGTGCATTTTCCTCATTGAATCATCATTTGTGAGAGGTAAATAACATCACTGCACTAAATATTGCTTGAAATGGTTAGTATTAGATTTAATAATAAGATATAAACAATGTTTATTGGGATATTTTAGTTTCTGACACTTTATGATAATTAAACATGTCCCGGGTCAAATTGACCCAGGAACATCGTCATTGCTGTCCCTGAGAAACAAACATAACAGGAGGGTTAATCTGGCCAACCACATCTTCTAAGGCCTTCAGAGACACAGGATCAGAAGGGTCAGATGCAGGAGGAGAGATAAGAGCCCTTGCAGTAGTAACCTTGTCAATAAAGTAGTGCAAGAAGCTATTGCACATTTCGGGGGATGCCTCTATGCACCCAGGCTGGGGGGGATTAAGAACGGCCTCAATGGTTTTAAATAGCACATGCGGGTTGTGACGATTAGAGTCGATAAGGTTGGACAGGTATTCCCTTTTGGCCTCTTTAACAGTGGTCTGGTAGCAGCACCAGCAGTTTTTTAGGATTTGGTAGATGACCTGCAGCCTACGGTGGCCCTGAAGTGCAAAACACAATAGCAAATTCAAAAACACAATAGCAAATTCAAAAACACAATAGCAAATTCAAAAACACAATAGCAAATCGAAAAACACATTAGCAAATTCAAAACGGAAAGGGTAGGTACCCTCGGGTGACATGAATCGTCTCTGATTGGACTGATGGTCCTTTGAACCGGAAGGACATTGTTTAGGGCATCGTTTGCATGTTTTCAAAATATGAGCGCTGTTAGTGACAGCGTACGCGCTGCTATTAAAGAATATTTCGATGCAGGACATGGATATGACGTGATACTGGATATGCTGTCGACAATTCACAACATAAACATGAGTCTGCGTACGCTGAAGACACGTTTAAAAGAAGCAGGGCTGAGCAGATTTAACTATTCCCCACTCCCTGAGGTGAGGCGTGCCATTCTGATTGAGCTGGAAGGACCAGGCCAACTCTTCGGTTATCGGACTATGTGGCAAGTTCTGCAACAAAAACACAGGATTCGTGTTAAACGTGATGTAGTAATGAGGTTGTTGAAACAACTCAATCCACGAGGGACGGCTTTGAGAACACGCAGGAGGTTTACAAGACGTACCTATCACTCCATGGGTCCAAACTACATATGGCATGTAGATGGGTATGATAAACTGAAACCATTTGGCCTGGCCATCTCAGGATGTATAGATGGCTTTTCAAGGAGAATGATGTGGCTTATTTGTGGACCAACAAACAATAATCCATCTGTCATCGCTCACAATTATATTAACTGTGTCAAGACTGTTGGTGTGGTTCCAGTGAGGTTAAGAACTGACCTTGGAACAGAAAATGGGACTATGGCAGCAATACAGTGTACCCTGCGCCATGGTCATACAGACTACTATGCAGGCACTTCTAGCCACAGTTACGGCTCGTCAACAGGGAATCAGCGCATCGAGTCATGGTGGTCTTTTTTCAGAAGAGGGAGGTAGGTACATCTGTGTTTGATGGATGTCTCTGTCTCTGTTAAACTGATTAGTGCTGGTAATTAAAACCCCCTTCCTTGTTTGTCATTGTGAATATTATTAGTGTTCTTCAACTGTTTACCTGTAAAGCAGACCACTTAACAGGGTCTCCGCAGGGTATAAAAAGTATTAAAAGGTAGTAAATCAACTTGGTGAAAATTAAGGCCCTTTAAGAATTAAATGTATGATTGCAAAGTTGTTTTTTTTTAAAGAATAGCACGTGATTTGTTGTTAGTTTGTTTGACTGTCGTAGCGACTCCTCCGTCATTATTTGTCATTTAGGAAATTTATGAGATCAGTGTATATCAGCGCAGGGCAGTGATGTTTTATTGGCATTTTGTCACACAGCATTGTTTACAGCGTGCGTGTGAGCCACACCAGGCTGGGATCTAAACATGGAGCATCGGCGCTAAAGTTTAGCTGTTTATCTAGCATGTCAATTTGAGACTCTGTTTGTAAAGTTTAGTCAACATTTGAGAACTTGTCTGACACGGAGTCTCCTGTTGTTGCTACAAGTGTGAAACGACTGTACTCTGGACACGTGTAAAAACGGCATTCACCATCTCTCCCCTCCGACACTGAGTCACCATAGTTACGGGAATGCCGGAGTAAAACTTGAAACAAGATTTGCATAAAAAAGTTTGATTTCATTGAGTGAAAATTACACTGAAAAGACAAAACAGAAACGTGTCAATAGAAAAGCTGCTCACAAGCATCCTGTAGTGATAATGAAGGAATCCAAAGGAATTCTTATTAGTTATTGAATCACATCAGCAGTTGATTACTATTGTGAAAATCATATGGTTTACATTCAGATTTCTCTGTGATGCTTCTGTTAAGATGTATCCACTAGTGCATTGAAAACGTGACTTGTGGTTATTATTTTTTTCCTCTTATGTGAAATAAGCTACTTTGCATCTAATGTATCCCTAGGTCTCAATTTTGGATGGACTTGTTTGGAGACCTGAGAGACTCTGGACTCTTTAATGGCAGCCATGAACACCAGGGCTTAGAGGAGATTTAGCTTCAGTAATCTTCTGCAGCAAGACCTGGATGAATGCATGGATCTATGGAACAAGCACCGGATTCGACCAAGCAGACTTGCATCACGTCCAGGAGGGATTCCAAATGAACCGTATCGATTGCCTCACAGGTAACAATGATCACATACATTACAAAAAGTGCAACGTGTTGTGGTATAGCCTAAACTAGAATATATTTGGACAATTGTACATGTTGGTATAATCCATTCTTGAATTTAGAAGCTATCTGTCTTCTACCATTGTTTATAAAATTTCTGTATATCAACAAGCAAACAATCTAACAATAGCCACTTCAAACCTTGTCCTTAATATCACTGTATCATCTAATTTTGCAGATTTGGTTCAAGGGACTGTGGATTCGCTGTTGAAGACAGGGAACTGGATGCGTTTCCTGAGGCAAGGCAAGTGACTGATATATGCGGTGATCCAGACATGGAGGAATACCTACAACAGGCAGTGGAACAAAACAGACTACAACAGCCACAAGACTGGAAGACAGCCTCAGAACTGTAAATCACTCTGAAGGAAATAGCTGGGCTATAAACATGGACTATTGCAATGTTCCCAAAGTGGGGGGTGATTTGGTCACTTTACCAGTGTATGTTCTTTTAAATATGCTACTGCATTTGTAAATATTCTACATAGTTAATTAGTTTAGCTTTTGTGTGTTTTACGACCGGCAGTTTGCACAGGGTATTTTATTTTGAAACTCCACAGATTCTCTCTCCAACTCTGGGACTGAAGTGGAGACATATTAAACTTAAATTGTATTTATTTTCTGATTCAATGTTTATGTAAACACCAATTAGTTGCAAAACACATTTGCTCTGATTTTACGTTGTTTTTTAAAATATATACTTTATTGAGCTGTAAAAACCAGGAAACAGCTAAATAAACAAACATCAGGACATGGCTCTGAAATGTTTATGGGTAAGATTTGCAAGTAACTAACTGCACAAGTCAAACAATGTATAGAAGCCCTCACACAGGTGAACAATCACTTTAAAGTCCCAAATTGCCTTTTACAATAGGCAGTGACTAACGCAAACAAGTAAACGTGACCTTGTAAGTTGAGAAAAAAAAAGACAAAAAAAATAAATAAAGAGAGCCTAAATCAGGCCACAGCTCTTAGCTCTTACATTTATGCATAGTCCCTTTGACATTTAAAAACATCCAAATCCTGGAGCATTCTGGATCCCAAACTCCATGTTTGTCTTAAAGACACTGTAGGATTCCAAGAGCGGTAGCTTCAGTGTGTTTGCACATGTGCTTGCCATTGGAAAAGGTGAATCAGTTAAAAAGTCAATGCTTGGAGGCGGTGTCATTCCTGCTGGTGGAAGTGCTGATAAACCAGTGGCAAACATCAGCACATCCTCGAGGGACACAGCAGTCACTTTTTCTAAAAAGAAAAAATAGCGCATTATTTGACTGTGCATCATCTAAAAACATAGTGAATCATTAGTAGTATGTCATTCATTCATTCATTCATATATATATATATATATATATATTTTTTTTTTACATTTAAAAACAGCCTTGACAAACCGTCACAATCGAGAAGAAAATCAGCCCAAAATCCAATTACTTTGACCTCCTTCTGCTGCCTGTTGCTTCCTCTTGGGTTCAGGTCTGGACTGAACATGCGTTCCATTTCGGCAGCAGTCAGGGCCTTGGAAGAATGGTATAGGGCAGGAGCCAGCACACCAGAATGCTGCTGCAGTGCAGTCAAAAATTGCAGACATGCCAGTCCATCTTTGAATCTATGAAGGACAATTATTGTGTAAGGCATACAGTACATGTAGTTTATCAGGTCTGACAGAAAAAAAACAACAACTACCAAACGTATATCAACAATGTATGCAAATATACATACATTGTAGCAGGCAGGCACTAAACTGTTAAATCTTTTGATGATTGTTGGCAAAAAAGTTTAAATAACATTAAAAAAAATTTAAATAATATTACCGTTGAATGGCAATGTGGTTGCGGTCTATAATGTACCATCTGAGGTAGTCCTCCACGAGTGTGTGCTTTTCACAACCTTTGACACGTCGGAAGCATCCTGCTGTTTGGAACATAGTGCTGTTTTGCAAAATTAGATTTTGCAAAGACTCCTCCGATTCTGCTTCCTGCACCTATTTAAAAGACATTTATTGTAAGACCAACACAAAAATATCCATGCTTGACTGCTCCTTTCCTTCATTGATACAAATCTAGGATTAAAAAAAGAAAAAAGAAGGACAAAATGACTTTTACTTCTCATTGAAATAAGTGGAAATCCATCCCTTTAAATAAATAAAACTTATCTCTTGAGAGTAGTCTTAGTAAATTCATTCCTTGAGTGATGATTATTTTCTACCTGACGTAGAGCTTTCCCTATCTCCTCATCGGTTATATCTTCCACAGTGGCGCTGAAACTTGGCTTCCCTATTATGTGTTCGACAAGTTGCTTTGAGAGGAAATGTGGTGCTGGTCCCCCGTGTATTATAGACACAGCAATCATCTTGCCTGCAAGAAAGTATTCATCTTCCCTGACAGCTGTTACAGAGAGTACAGAATTATTATGGATAAATACCATCTACATCAGTGGAAGATTATAAAATATATATATATATATATATATATATATATATATATATATATATATATATATATATATATTATATATTTACAGTTACATTTTTTTTTTGACGCAAAAAAAAAACAAAACACCTGTGGAATTGTACACAAGGTATCGCCTTTCTGGAGGTCCATCGAAGATGGGGCGATTTCTCAGGTGGTTCATCAGAAGCGTGAGGAATTCTCGCCTCGGTCCACCTGTGTCCAACCCGTCTTCAAAGGACCCAGCATCTTCAGCAAACTTAACAAAGATGTCGCTGTTGTCGGAGTAAGAGCTGCGTCGAACTCCTCTCACAGCTCCATCCCATACATTAGATCTTGATATGTTAAACCTGCTGACTTTC
Organism: Nibea coibor; assembly: GCA_023373845.1. Lineage (NCBI taxonomy): Eukaryota > Metazoa > Chordata > Actinopteri > Sciaenidae > Nibea > Nibea coibor. The sequence goes on from CM041722.1 coordinate 142,637, forward strand.
TTGTGGTCAATTGCAAGTGCCAAATTTGCAATGATTTCTGGTGCCTGCACACTAATGGGTCTAGAAAAAGTGAGAAACTTACATTAGACTTTAAAAATATACTCAAAATGTAGTAGCTACTTTGCTAAAAAAATCTTTCATTCCATATTCATAAACCATATCCTGACACTTCATTGACACGAGAGACACTGATGAGTCAGTCTCTAAAACAATGAGCGATTTTTTACTCTTATTAACCTAATTCCAATGGACTCTCTTCAAACGCACATCTCAACAACTGGACCTGATCCAAGCAGTAAAGGCAGAGAAAGTCAGATTGGTGTTCATTATAGTGACTTCTCACTTTTGTAAAATGTAATTTGGACAGAATAGAGACCTGGTTAATTTTCTACTTATGTCTATATGACTCACTCAGATTCTTCTGAGGGCATGTTATTTATTTCCTCAGGAATGACAACTTCATCCTCATCATCCTCATCGTCAATGACAATAGGGGAAAACAGGTTGGTGTAATTTCTGCAAAATGAAAACATTATGTGCACACAATATAAATATAGATGCCCGATGTTCCAGCTTAAACTGAACAATCTAATCTTTGTCAGGAGAGAAATGTGTTTTTCCCCTCAATAATGTTGAGTTTGTGATATTTTGTTATATAATGAAACAAAACACACCTGTAACAGGAGCTCTTGACATCAAGACATCCGGAGGTACCTGCATAAGCATCGTCCTCATCCAAGTGTATAATCTGAAATTAAGAAATGTAGAAATAGGCTAAATATTCAATCAAATGACAACATAATTATGTAACTAACTCTATGGATTACTTAAAAGGGATCGTTCAACATTTTGGAAAATGTGCCTATTGTAATAATCCCTATAGTCACATGAGTAGGTATATTCTCAGTGCCTGTTGTTTTGAGAGCCGTGAGGCAGAGATGCGAGCTGCTCAGTGAACACAATGGAGGTGGATGGTACAGGTAACTCCGTCCCTCAAAACTAATCAAATACACAATCCTACTATTCCAAAATGCTCTTATAGACAACTTGTGTCCACAGAGCATCGCACATTTCTCAAAACAACAGGCACTGATAATTAAAGGGAATATACCTGCTTATATGACTATAGGGATTCATGCAATACTCAACTATCCCTTTAAGGATGTGAGAAAATTAAGAATAGCTTCCAAATGCAAGGAGATGATGTTCAGTGGACACACTTTCACATTTCCCTGTTTACTTTTATTGTTGTAAATCTTAAGTCAGGCACATTCACAAAAGTGTTGCAGTTAACAGTTCATCTGGAGTGACTTTATATTCCCACTGAATGAAATAAACAAAATACTATGATTTTGAGCTTACTTCAATAGACTTTGGACTAATGGTATTACTATAATCATGACATTAAAAACAGATGGTGGATGACGGCTCCTCTCTCCTCACTGCAGGATGGAGAGATATAGAAGATCCTTTGTACCCACAGCCATCACTTTATAATTCTTCACTGAATAGTAGATGAGCTGTCAGACAAGTGAATTTCCCTCTGAGGATCAATTAAGTTACTCTTATTATACCATATAATATTTACATTAATGGTGTCTATGTAAACATTTTGCTATTGTTTTGTTTCATACCTAGAGTCATGGGACAATGAAGACTCTATGCAACTATTATAATACTCCATTACCTGTTGTACTCCAGTAGAGCGTGACAGCCCCCAGCACCATTCCTATGAAGGCATAAAAACATAAATCGTAGTGTACTCAAATATATTGGTGACATTGCAAAACCAAACAAACATTTAGATATCGGAGTAGCAATACATTTACATATAGTAAATGCTACAATAACCACAAATTACAAAGCTATGTTGATAGCAAATAAATATGTATGCAAATGCTGTAAAAGCTAAATTTTCTATGACACACACACACACACACACACACACACAGGTTGAGGGCAGATTAATCACAAAAATGATCACCCAAATATGTTTTAAATTGCACTCACCAGTGTATCAGCTTGATCAAACTCTCTTGATGTTGTTTTTATCACAATCTCAGAGTCAGATGTGTCTGTCAATTCTCCAACTGTAAAACATGAAAATAAATGAAGCTCACCTAAATTATAATTGCTAAAAAGGGAAGGTTAACACCTGGAGAAAATGTTTAAGATAACGCCAGCTGGTTAACAAAATATGAACATGAATGCTGAAAGCACAGTAGGGAGCAACTAATAAAACCTAAGGGCCTATTTCAAAAGAAAGCTTGACCCAAAGTGAGGGAAAGTCTGCTTTTTTTCAGAAAGGGAAGTAAACCCTCTTTACTTTGGTGATTGTATGGGCCATTGTTGCCTATATATTCACTATTTCTAATCAGTTAATGACTGTGCTGAATCTGAAACACTTTTCATATTCCTTTTGTAATGATTATATGACAAATATAAATTACATTACTGATACATATTTCAGACATTTTCCATTTGTGACTTTAGTGACATTTCAGTGTCCTTGTGGAGCTAGTCAACAGACACAGACTTCCAGTCTAATCTGAAGGATTGTTTGTGATGACTGACATTTTGCTCTGTCAACAAATTACTCCACTGTTCCGGAATAGAAAATTAAGATTTTTCTGTTTCAAGGAAGATCAACTTAGAGAAAGACTCCATTATGAAACAGGACCCAGATTTTTGATAAATAAATAAAGATACAAACAAACAATGAATAGCAGATTCCTCAATGACTAACATATAGCCGCACAGCAAGTCAAGACATCTTTGCACTGGACACAACTAGGTCATAACAACACAATTTACCTTCATCAAAGTCTTTTTTTTGAGCAGATAAAAATGGTGATCCGCTGATATTGCCTGCCAGTTTCTGCTTTGTATGCTTTTAAAGTAAACGGTCTTTGTGTCCCAGGGATATTAATGACTTCAGAGCCATCTGGATAAAGAAGGAGGAAGGGTCCTTCATCCAAGTCTTTGTTGAAGTCCCTCATTTTTTTCACTGCCTGATTAAGCAGATCTGGGGAAGTGATGTCAGGATGTGTAGAAAGGCAAAGTGTTTTCCCATGCTGTGGCTTGACACCACCACCTTTCCCAATGGTCATCAAACCAATATTTATCTGCAAAAAAAAGAAAAAGTGGACTGTTAATGGGTAATGTTTAAAGATCAATATTTACTTAAAATGATCATTAATGCTACGCTACATGCCACACTTGGATACTAAATGGACAATTATTAACTCAAAAATGTCACTCAAAGCAGAGGGACCCAAACCTTTATTTTTTATAATTTAATTTAGCATGTTACATATTCATCATGATTACAAACTAGCAAATATGTACCAATGTGAAAACAGGACAGTGGCATTATCTGAGTAATATGGTTGTGGCACAGAAGCCCATTAGTACAGGCAAAAAATATATTGGTCACCATAAAACTGACCCTTCCATCAGGCATACTTTTAAAGGACTGAGATGATGGAAGAATGTCAACAGCTAGTTAACAGTTGTTCATTCTTACTCACATAACCAACTTACCTGGACATTACACGTTTTTTTTGCCTCCGTTTTCCCACAAGAAAAATTTTGCCTCTCCTCTGTCTTTCTCTTTCTGTACTCCAGAAAGGTCCCTAGAGTAGGAGTTTGAATGGTCTGTGATGCTACAGGGAAGCAAACATATGTTACATTATAATGATACATTAATACAGCAGTAGCCTAATGTTTTACAGCACACAATAATTACATTAAGATAACACACTATATTTATAAACTAAAGCCTGAAGATGCCTGTCTTCAGTTTCACTGCCTATAACGTGCACTCTAATGTTACTGACCACTAAAAGATACTCTGGCAAGTGGTAACATCAATACATCTTTCACTCCAAACAGTAGCATTCATGAAACACCTGTTGTCCCCTCACACGTAGATGACAACACGAGCCCCTTATCACGTCTTTAATTTACATGCATGCACACAGACCGTCCCTTTAACAAGTCAACCATTATGTAAACGTAATAAATTTTGATATGTATGTATACTGTAGCTTTCATAGAGGAATAGCCGAATAAGTCTGTAAACTGACGTAAGTTAGTTATCTAAGTAGCTAAAGATACACCAACCAAACATAAACGTTACATCCGTTAACTTACTTGAAGGTCGCGCGTCTTCTTGTTGCGTTTTCCCACAATCACTGCAGAAGTTCGGTTTTTCCCTGAACTCTTTTCCACAGTTTTGGCGATACATCGCAGCGTTTTGGTTTCGTTCGTTCGTTTATGTTTGCCGGTATTTTGGCGGTGTTGTCCTTCCGGTTCAAAGGACCATCAGTCCAATCAGCGACGATTCATGTCGCCCGAGGGTACCTACCCTTTCCGTTTTGAATTTGGTAATGTGTTTTTGAATTAGCTAATGTGTTATTCGATTTGCTATTGTGTTTTTTGATTTGCTATTGTGTTTTTGAATTTGCTATTGTGTTTTTTGATTTGCTAATGTGTTTTTGAATTTGTTAATGTGTTATTCGATTTGCTATTGTGTTTTTGAATTTGCTAATGTGTTATTCGATTTGCTATTGTGTTTTTGAATTTGCTATTGTGTTTTGCACTTCAGGGCCACCGTAGCAGCCTGTCCTTCTTCCACCTGCGTTCCGCTTTGCGGCACTCCTGTCTAGCTGCGCAAGTTCTCAGATTAAGCCAGGGTTCAGGTTTAACTTTGGAGCGCACTATTTTTAGTGGAGCCACGGAGTCCAGTATGGTTCGGCAGGAGGAGTAAAACCAAGAACTGAGCTCTTCCGTATTTGCAGATGTTAAGTCAGAGGGAACACACAGCTGGTTAAAAGCAGACGAAAACTGACCGGCAGTGACAGGGTTAAAAATCCGACGGCTCTGAGCAGGAGCACCAGATTTAACTGCAGCGCAGGAAAAGGAAGCTTCAAAGACCACAGGCAAGACAGGTATTCTTCCTTAGATGGTGACATCACAATTAGAAGAGAGTGCATCTTCAAATCTTTGATCTACCTGGGTGAACCTGTTCTTCACCTCATTAAAGAATGCCATGTAAGGGCATCTCTCTCACTAATAGACAATAGCTATATACCAACTTTTGTTTTGAGATGCAACATAGTGTACATATTTTGGGTAATAAACATTCCTCTAATTTGTAACTATTTAGAATTATGGCCAAATTGCTCAAAACAGAGAGCATTTTAATCGTTCATAATCGGTTAATGAGCCTGACAGGGAGAGCTATTCAACTCGGTCCACTCGTTTTTTTTTTTTTTGCAGCGCTTTGTGGACCAAGTTGAATAGCTCTTGTGTACTGTATGGATATGCACAAGATTTGCTTATTTATTAGAAGTCACATTGTTCTCACGATATTGAACAGTGTGATCACACATTTCACATTTTGCTGATAGGGTTACGACGTGCTTTTAAGCGCATTCTGTCACTTCCGGTTATCGGTGTTAGTGCCACGGTGCTCTCTGTTCTGCTCACAACTTTTCGTACATTTTTCACATTAGTGATTATCTACATAACTCTACACTACCTTTAGACTTGTTCTGTCTACACGAACAGGTTTCTTAAATTCTAGTAACCACAATCCGATAGTTTTACCTGTCTCTCTTCTCACACTCTCTAGCCTAGCTATAGCAATGGCCTCTCTCTCCTGTTCTCTCCTGCCTGGTGTGTCACATGTTTAGCTACTCCTCGTCCTCCTTTAGCGATAATGGTACTTGTAATAAATGTAGTTTATTTGTAGCTCTGGAGGCGAGGCTCAGTGAGTTGGAGGCACGGTACCGCACCACTGAAAAGTCAGTAGCTGCTATAGTTAGCAAGTCTCCTGTAACCAGTGCGGTACCACCGAAGGTAGCTTCAGCCAGCTGTCCCCCGGTAGTCCCTCCGCAGCCAGGAGGCTGGATGACTGCGCAAGGGAGGCGTAGTTCCAAACTGAAGCCCACGGTACACCACCAACCGGTTCACGTTTCAAACAAAGTTTCCCCGCTCAGTGACACACACGCTGAGAAATCAACTCTGGTCATTGGCATCTCCATTTTACGAAATATGAAGTTATAGTCACATGCATCCCGGGGGCCAGAGCGGGCAACATCGAGTTTTGAAACTGCTGGCTAAGGCTAAATGTAGATACAGTACGATTGTTATCCACGTCGGCGGTAATGACACCCAGTTACGCCAATCAGAGGTCATAAAAATTAATGTTTCATCGGTGTGTGAATACGCCAAAACGATGTTGGACTCCGGAGTTTTCTCTGGACCCCTTCGTCATTTTACTGGCTGTCGAGGTGGCGTCCAGCAAACGATGTGGGCTTCATTGACAATTGGACACCTTTCTGGGGAAAATCTGGTCTGATTAGGAGAAACAGCATCCATCCCACTTTGGATGGAGCAGCTCTCATAGCTAGAAATATGGCCAAGTTTATTAGTCGACCAAAACTGTGACAACCCAGAGTTGAGACCAGGAAGCAGAGCTGCAGTCTTACACGCTTCTCTGCGTGCAGCTGCCCACCCAATCTTTTAGTATAGAGACTGTATCTTTAAATAACGTAGGTGGACGGGGGACAGACAAACAGAAGTTCATCATAAAAACTTAATAAAAATTAAATCAACATCTCCACCAGCCCAAAATAAGAGCATTAAATGTGGACTCTTGAATATCAGGTCCCTGTCCTCTAAAGCTCTTTTAGTCAACAAATTAATATCTGATTATGATATTGATTTATTTTGCCTCACTGAAACGTGGCTGCGGGAAGATGAATATGCTAGCTTAAATGAATCCACTCCTCCCAGTCATTGTAATACTCATATTCCTTGAAGTAATCAAGGTGGTGGAGTTAGACTTGAGTCAAATATGGCTCTATTAATAAATCCTAAACCTAAACTAAATTAAAGCTGCAAGCAACATTGGACGGGCCCTCGCACTCCCGCGCAACTCGTCGGAAGGCACCAGGCGGAAAACATGCGAGCCTTCGAGGCCATTATTTAATTTGAAACAGATATGCGTGGAATCTTTACAAAAGTCTGGGTGGAATTCAAACAAGTTAAATTCATGAAAGAACAGAATACTCAGTTAAATTATAAGTACTGTTTACACTACCGTTCAAAAGTTTGGGGTCACATTGAAATGTCCTTATTTTTGAAGGAAAAGCACTGTACTTTTCAATGAAGATAACTTTAAACTAGTCTTAACTTTAAAGAAATACACTCTATACATTGCTAATGTGGTAAATGACTATTCTAGCTGCAAATGTCTGGTTTTTGGTGCAATATCTACATAGGTGTATAGAGGCCCATTTCCAGCAACTATCACTCCAGTGTTCTAATGGTACAATGTGTTTGCTCATTGGCTCAGAAGGTTAATTGATGATTAGAAAACCCTTGTGCAATCATGTTCACATATTTGAAAACAGTTTAGCTCGTTACAGAAGCTACAAAACTGACCTTCCTTTGAGCAGATTGAGTTTCTGGAGCATCACATTTGTGGGGTCAATTAAACGCTCAAAATGGCCAGAAAAAGAGAACTTTCATCTGAAACAGTCTATTCTTGTTCTTAGAAATGAAGGCTATTCCATTCGAGAAATTGCTAAGAAATTGAAGATTTCCTACAACGGTGTGTACTACTCCCTTCAGAGGACAGCACAAACAGGCTCTAACCAGAGTAGAAAAAGAAGTGGGAGGCCGCGTTGCACAACTGAGCAAGAAGACAAGTACCTTAGAGTCTCTAGTTTGAGAAACAGATGCCTCACAGGTCCCCAACTGGCATCTTCATTAAATAGTACCCGCAAAACACCAGTGTCAACATCTACAGTGAAGAGGCGGCTGCGGGATTCTGGGCTTCAGGGCAGAGTGGCAAAGAAAAAGCCATATCTGAGACTGGACAATAAAAGAAAAAGATTAAGATGGGCAAAAGAACACAGACATTGGACAGAGGAAGACTGGAAAAAAGTGTTGTGGACGGATGAATCTAAGTTTGAGATGTTTGGATCACAAAGAAGAATGTTTGTGAGACGCAGAACAAATGAAAAGATGCTGGAAGAATGCCTGACGCCATCTGTTAAGCATGGTGGAGGTAATGTGATGGTCTGGGCTTGCTTTGGTGCTGGTAAGGTGGGAGATTTGTACAGGGTAAAAGGGATTCTGAATAAGGAAGGCTATCACTCCATTTTGCAACGCCATGCCATACCCAGTGGACAGCGCTTGATTGGAGCCAATTTCATCCTACAACAGGACAATGACCCTAAACACACCTCCAAATTGTGCAAGAACTATTTAGAGCAGAAGCAGGCAGCTGGTATTCTATCGGTGATGGAGTGGCCAGCGCAGTCACCAGATCTGAACCCCATTGAGCTGTTGTGGGAGCAGCTTGACCGTATGGTACGCAAGAAGTGCCCATCCAACCAATCCAACTTGTGGGAGCTGCTTCTGGAAGCGTGGGGTGCAATTTCTCCAGATTACCTCAACAAATTAACAGCTAGAATGCCAAAGGTCTGCAATGCTGTAATTGCTGCAAATGGAGGATTCTTTGACGAAAGCAAAGTTTGATGTAAAATCTTATTTATTTCAAATACAAATCATTATTTCTAACCTTGTCAATGTCTTGACTCTATTTTCTATTCATTTCACAACGTATGGTGGTGAATAAGTGTGACTTTTCATGGAAAACACAAAATTGTTTGGGTGACCCCAAACTTTTGAACGGTAGTGTATATTCCGGTACTTTGTCAGTGTTTTAGTACTTAACATAGACATTGTCATTTGTTTTCAGGGTCAAGGCAGTCCAGGTGTCATCTCTGCGTCTGAGATTTCTGGTCATAGACAAAAGAAAGTAGAAAGGTAATTAATTTGTGTGTATGTGGGAAATATATGAAGTTTCATTAATGCAGGGTGTGTAGGTATATGAACTTAATAGGTAGAGCAAATTTATAACATACCTTGTGTACGTGTGTCTTGCTTTTTTTCCATTTGACACAGGAGTGTCCTGGTGCGTTCAAGTTCTTTTTGTAGCACTTTATTTTTCCTCTGCCATGGCTCTGTGCTGTCTTGCGAGGCGGACAGCATGTGTGGTTACAGTCACACATGTTTCCTGTGTGAGTTTCAGTAACTCTGTCCTTGAGATAGTCTTGTCTGCACAGGAGTACTGTAATGCATGATAAAGAGATAGAAATTAATGTACATATAAGCAGATATGTAGAAATATATATGTACTGTGATTTAGTATTATTTGTTCTGCGATTGAGTAGTAATTTAAAGTAATTGTATGTGCAATCAATTTTACTGAAGGTCTTGGTGGGCACACACGTCTTCTCCAAAACTGATGCAAGTTGCCACACAGTCAGCTCAAAAGTTAGCCAAGAATGAAGTTCTTCATGGGCATGCCTACACAGTTTCTTCAAAATTCATAATTTTGGTAACTTTTACTCAATGTGTCCATATAGATATCCTATTTTGATTGCGATATGTCAATCATGTCTGCACAGAAAATCACCTGAGAGATGACGCATACCTTTAATAACTTTTTCGTTTAGACTGTTGTGGTTGAGGTACCATTTTAGATAGAAAACATAGTAGGTATTGGTATACCTACACTGAGGAGCTGGCAAGCCTGCCGTGTTGCTGCAACCTCAGGATCGTTGCTGCCTGGCAACTTGCTGGGGGAGTACATCCAGAAAGAAAAAGTAATCTAAAATTTGTGGGTTAACATTGGTTATAATCATTAGCCAGGGTGATATGACAGTAATTAACATGTTTTTTGTTTTTTGTAATACAATGACAGTCACAAGAATAACAGTTGTGATTCATGACTCTTTAAGGTATATACATTAGATGAGTGGGAAAATGCAGCAGTAGTAGTAGATAAAGGAAAGAGTAAGTAAAAAGACCAAGTAACCCAAATAAAGAAATAATTTGCAGTAGTGAGAAAGTAGTGGGAAAAAAAGTAGTAGTTACTTAGCCATTATACAAACATATACGCCATCGCCATTTGAAAAGGGTAACAGATGACAATGCTTGCGGAGACTGCTACTGCTCTGTGTTACGTTTCAAACTAACCACACACACCGAGCCACTTTACAGGCTCAGGGACGTGGTAATGAACAAAGGTTGCTGGTTGGTTGTCAGGTACCATGCAGTGCTCAAAAAAACCCCGCCCCCGGTGAACACTATATTAGCCGGAGCTCAGGTGAGGCTCGCTGATTCTGTTTGTGTTAGCATCCCGGATCTCACTTGTTGCTTCAGATAGCTTTGTCTGTCAGAACGTAGCGGGAATACTTTGCTCTTTGGAGTTCACGCTCATGCATATCACATTAACGCCAACAATGTACAATACATATACCGTAAAAAGTTACTACTACCGTGATCAAGAATGAGTGAAGCTTGTGGTGCATGTTCCTGTTTTGTGAAATATAAGTTAGGATGTTAGTGTTAATATTGAGGCTTAATGTGGTTATTGGTTATTGTAGTTTCCATGTTTAGTTTAGTAGATTTAGTGAAAACATAGTGTTGTTCATTGTTGCAATAGCAAATTTTCACCTTTTAATGGGACATAATAAAAGTGTTGTTCTGACATTCTTCACTGAAGCTATATGCTTAATGCAATGTTGTTGTCCTGATGTTTCAGATGCCGCGAGAGCCAGGAGAGTTGGTCTGTGGACGTCAACCCTGTTGACAGTGTACCTTTGGGTATGTACTACCTGGGTTTTGTTATTTTTTGTGCATTGTAGAATGCATTTGTCTTTGTTGGTTTTTGGTTTGAATGTGATACTGACTAACTTCTCATGTTATATTATATGTCTTGTTTTTTCAGTCCGTGGTACCGGTCAGCGTCACAGGGTACTGAACAAGGAGAGAGTGTTGGGGGAGTCGCAGCTGACCATGCTAATAAGAAGGTATTATTCGAATCCAAATGATGTAAGAGACAATGAATGCATTAAGTATACATTGCCATGTACTAACTCCTCCTGTATTTATTTCATTTCAGTTCGTTCTTCTTGTTGGTGACTCCCACCTGGGTGCCTTGGTGGATGGCTTCGTTGCGATGCCAGAGGGACCGCTGTCCTTTGGCTTCATGTGCACCCCTGGGGCAACAGCAGCGCACCTGAGGACCGAGCTCGTGGCTGCTGTGGTTCGTCGCCAGCCTGATGCTGTCGTTGTCCTGGCCGCCAGCAACAACCTCACCGCTTGCAGGGGGCTGGAGGACTCGTCTGCAGATCTTGCCACCCTGGTGAAATCTCCACACAGCCGTTGGTCCAACGTAAGTGTGAATTTATGGTTAGAAGACTTATTCTGGACAATGTGTGTATTTTCGCAATTTTAAGATTATTGACCTTTAAAATAACATGACATGTGATTGGCAGGTTGTGGTGCTGAGAGAGAAACAGTGGAGCATGTGATGGTTGATTGTAGTAAATATAAAAAGGGAGAGGGAAGAGATGATAGCAGGGTTGCGGAAGACAGGAATAGTGGAGAGTAGTCTTAAAGATATAATAGGATGTGGGAAATCTAGGGAAGGAAGGAAAACCATTATAAGATATCTTGTGGTAACTGGATTAATAAAAAGAATTGAAATAATAACTAGAAAACTGCATTTCCTGCGGAAATACGGTGTGGGGGCCATCTGCCGCCCGTCGTCGCACGGCGTTCCCCCACCTCTCTCTCCCCACATTCCTGCCACTCTTTAGCCATCTCTACACAATAAAGCTTGAAAAGGCCAAACAATGCATATCTAAAAAATGTGAAATGAGCTGAAAACAGTAGAACAGTATGAAGTGGAACAATGTTGTGTAATTCTGTAGAAATTTGTATGAAAAGGTAGAATTGTAGAAAATGTTAGAATAGTATAAGAAAGCGTGAAATTAGCTGAAGTAATTGGAATAGTATAACAAAGTGTGAAATATGTAGAATAGTATAATAAAGTGTAAAATTAGCTGAAATAATTTTACATAACTTGTGAAATTAGATGAAAAAGTAGAATAGTAGAATAAAGTGTGAAATTAGCTGAAATATGTAGAATAGCATAATAATGTGTGAAATTAGCTGAAAAAAGTAGAATAGCATAATAAAGTGTGAAATTAGCTGAAAGAAGTAGAATATTATAATAATAATGTGTGAAATTAGCTGAAAAAAGTAGAATAGTATCAGAAAGTGTGAAATTAGCTGAAAATGTAGAATAGCATAATAATGTGTGAAATTAGCTGAAAAAAGTAGAATAGTATGAAGTGGTACAATGCTCTGTATTTCTTTAGAAATTTGTATGAAAAGGTAGAATTGTAGAAAATATTAGAATAGTATAAGAAAGTGTGAAATTAGCTGAAAAAAGTAGAATAGTAGAATAAAGTGTGAAATTAGCTGAAATATGTAGAATAGCATAATAACGTGTGAAATTAGGTGAAAAAAGTAGAATAGTAGAATAAAGTTTGAAATTAGCTGAAATATGTAGAATAGAATAATAATGTGTGAAATTAGCTGAAAAAAGTAGAATAGCATAATAAAGTGTGAAATTAGCTGAATAAAGTAGAATAGTAGAATAAAGTGTGAAATTAGCTGAAATATGTAGAATAGAATAATAATGTGTGAAATTAGCTGAAAAAAGTAGAATAGCATAATAAAGTGTGAAATTAGCTGAAAAAAGTCGAATAGTAGAATAAAGTGTGAAATTAGCTGAAAGAAGTAGAATATTATAATAATAATGTGTGAAATTAGCTGAAAAAAAGTAGAATAGTATCAGAAAGTGTGAAATTAGCTGAAAATGTAGAATAGCATAATAATGTGTGAAATTAGCTGAAAAAAGTAGAACAGTATGAAGTGGTACAATGCTCTGTATTTCTTTAGAAATTTGTATGAAAAGGTAGAATTGTAGAAAATATTAGAATAGTATAATAAAGTGTGAAATTAGCTGAAAAAAGTAGAATAGTAGAATAAAGTGTGAAATTAGCTGAAATATGTAGAATAGCATAATAACGTGTGAAATTAGGTGAAAAAAGTAGAATAGTAGAATAAAGTTTGAAATTAGCTGAAATATGTAGAATAGAATAATAATGTGTGAAATTAGCTGAAAAAAGTAGAATAGCATAATAAAGTGTGAAATTAGCTGAATAAAGTAGAATAGTAGAATAAAGTGTGAAATTAGCTGAAATATGTAGAATAGAATAATAATGTGTGAAATTAGCTGAAAAAAGTAGAATAGCATAATAAAGTGTGAAATTAGCTGAATAAAGTAGAATAGTATAATAAAGTGTAAAATTAGCTGAAATAATTTTACATAACTTGTGAAATTAGATGAAAAAGTAGAATAGTAGAATAAAGTGTGAAATTAGCTGAAATATGTAGAATAGCATAATAATGTGTGAAATTAGCTGAAAAAAGTAGAATAGCATAATAAAGTGTGAAATTAGCTGAATAAAGTAGAATAGCATAATAAAGTGTGAAATTAGCTGAAAACAGTAGAATAGTAGAATAAAGTGTGAAATTAGCTGAAAACAGTAGAATAGTAGAATAAAGTGTGAAACTAGAAAATTCCCGCGGAAATTTTGAAAGTGCCGAGTGGGCTGTTGCCGGGATTTTGTACTGAAAAAGCACAACCCAAATAGTAATATTTACACACATGACTAGCTAGCGCTAACGCACTAGCCACTAATTTTAGCATATGCTGCTAATGTTAGCAATGAGCATACTTTTTAGCCACTAAAAATTAAATGCATGTTAATGCTAACATGCTAATGCTAACATGCTAACTCCTGACATGCTACTGCTACCACTAATGCTACCACAAATTTTTAGCCACGTTTTATTTTTTGACCGATTTTTTTCATCTCCTCCACACTAAAAATTAGCATCAGCCGCTAATGTTAGCAATTAGCATGATGCGCTAGACAATAATTTAGGCATAAGCTGTTAATATTAGCAATTAGCATGTCTTTTTAGCCACTAAAAATGAAATAGATGATAATGCTAACATGCTAACTGAGGTTTGTATAAGGTCAATATAGTAGTAATGTCCTAAATGAGCTGAATTAGGTGTAGGTGTGTGTGTGTCTGTGTGTGTCTGTGTGTGTGTGTGTGTGGTGTGTTTGTCTTGTCTGTCTCTGTGCTTGTCTGTGTTGGCCAGTCTCTCTGTGTCTGTGTTACTGTCTGTCAGTTAGTGGCTAATAACTGACAGTAAGTAACACATACAATGAGCAGCTAGCGCATTAGCTCATTGTAGACGGTTTGTATGAGGTCAGTGTAGTAGTAATGTCCTAAATGAGCCGAATCTGGTGACATAATTTTTATTTCTGTAGTACAAAATTAGTGGAAGTTGTTAGGTGTGTGTGTGTGGTGTGTTTATCTTGTCTGTCTCTGTGTAGGTCTGTCTATGTGTCTGTGTTACTGTCTGTCAGTTAGAGGGTAGCGCTAACACGCTAGCTGCTCTGCTGTCTCTGGCTGTGTCCGAAACCACCCCCTAACCCCTATATAGTGCACTATATAGTGAGCACGCCATTTTGTAGTGGTGTCCGAATGTTTAGTGTCCACGATATAGTGCACTGAATGTATCCCACAATTCACCGCGAAATGTAGTGAACATCCGATGGTCACTAACCGGAGCAAGATATCCCATCATGCATTGCCAGAAGCTCTCTGAGCGCGAAAATTGACGATCGCGAAAATAAATACGGCACTAATTCTCCTCCTGATCATCAATAATTGAATTATTGATAATACAAACACAACCAGACTAGTAGTAGACGGCATTTCGATAGCGCTACGAGAGTTTTCTATAATAACGCTAAGTGATTTTTCCCGGGGATTTCCTCGTACTTAAATGAACAGGCGGATGGATGGATGACAGGCGTGAAACAAACACACATAAAAAAACAGGCGCGCGGCCAGTTCATTCTATTTATTTTATTCACATTTTCAAAATAAGTCAGTTTAAATGGCCTCCTACATTAATTGAAAAGTGTAAAACGAACAGCATATACGACGAAGACGACGTTAATGCGGTACGTTTTAATTGTGCGACAGAGATGACGTAATTAGCGGCGCCAAGAGAAGTGTCCGATAGTGTCCGAAATTGTTTTCTGTTGAGCTCACTATATAGTCCACTACATTTATTTCCCTATGTAGGGAGTAGGGAATGAGTGAGTGATTTCGGACACAGCCTGTGTCATTTTACACAGACAAATTCAAATTAACTGAAAATAACAGCTAAGATGGCCGCCGCCGGGCAGTTAGTGCAGCAGTTTGAATTTCAGTTGGAAGACAGAGAGAGGGGGAGAAAATGCTGAGACCATGCCTCGAACAGGAAGGATATCTGGCCAAACCGTATTTCCAATCATTGAACCGACTTAAGTTTGGGCATCTAGAGACTTTCCTGATCGTCTGGATATGCAGTTTGTGTGTCAAATGAAGAAATATGACCTATTAAATTATGTTATGATTTCACACAGGCCTGTTAGTGGCTAATTGTTAGCGTGACAGTGCCGCTAACGGGCTAGCCGCTAACGCGCTAGCCGCTAAGCTGCTTTGCTGTCTCTCTCTGTCATTTTACACAGACAAATTCAAATTAACTGACAATAACTGCTAAGATGGCCGCCGCTGGGCAGTTAGTGCATTTCAGTTGGAAGACAGAGAGAGGGGGAGAAAATGCTGAGACCATGCCTCGAACAGGAAGGATATCTGGCCAAACCATATTTCCAATCATTGAACCGACTTAAGTTTGGGCATCTAGAGACTTTCCTGATCGTCTAGATATGCAGTTTGTGTGTCAAATGAAGAAATATGATCTATTAAATTATGTTATGATTTCACACAGGCCTGTTAGTGGCTAATTGTTAGCGTGACAGTGCCGCTAACGGGCTAGCCGCTAACGCGCTAGCCGCTAAGCTGCTTTGCTGTCTCTCTCTGTCATTTTACACAGACAAATTCAAATTAACTGACAATAACTGCTGATATATGTCGCATCATAGGCACAGCAACAGCAGATTTAAACACAAACAACACAGATTGACGGGCACCACAGAAAATGTCTTGCTTGAGTTGCCTGTGTTAATGTCTGTCAGTTAGTGGCTAGTGCTAATGCGCTAGCTGCTCTGCTGTCTGTGTCATTTTACACAGACAAATTCAAATTAACTGACAATAACTGCTAAGATGGCCGCCACCGGGCAGTTAATACAGGAGCAGAGAGGGGGAGAAAATGCTGAGACCATGCCTCGAACAGGAAGGATATCTGGCCAAACCGTATTTCCAATCATTGAACCGACTTAAGTTTGGGCATCTAGAGACTTTCCTGATCGTCTAGATATGCAGTTTGTGTGTCAAATGAAGAAATATGACCTATTAAAATCGATTCAAAGAAAGGTTACTTCTGCTTTCCTCCAGAAAACTTCCCGCGTTTTTAATATGGGAGGCTATGGGAGTGTGGGTGGGGAATCTCTGTGTGTCAGGCCAAAACTATAATACTCACAGCTTCAGCAGTGGTATCTATGCGACGCTGACAAATTTTCCTACGTTTTTTTGTATAAATCATGTCTGTAGTGTGAAATTTGTGGCCACAGGAGCAGTTTACGTTTTATTTTTTGACCGATTTTTTTCCCTCCTCCACACTCTGGGTGATGATGTCATCCACTCTGGCAAAAACATTCCGCACAATACACACCCATTATAAACCCCGAAATCTGACCAAAAATCTTCTCACCTTTGAGCCTCGATAGTTTAAAAACGGTAAAAGGTGTCGATAAGTGAAGTGAATACATGAAGAGAAGGCAAGAGTACCTCCATTTTAAAGTTTAAATGAAGTCTCTCGGTGAAAGTATGCCAGAGCAGTTCATTTTTGAAAATGTCTGTTTAATTTTTATTTTTTTCGGGGTTTTCCATTCATTCCTATGGGAAAATTTCCTCGGTTTTTTGGGGAAATATTCACGAAAAATTCACGAATTTTTTCGATTTTTGAGAAGCAGTCGATTCGGGGTGAAAACACACGTTTTGTTAATTTACTTGTTGGTGGTCCCGTGGCCGGTTCGGGCCGCATTAATCGGCGAAAAAGGGCGGAAAATGAATAATAAAACTGCCATGAAACACGCAGGAGAACAATAGTTGCCTCGTGCCTTCGGCAACTACTCCCATAGCTTGCTAGCTATGGGAGTAGTTGCCTCGTATCGAAGGCACTCGGCACTAATTAGCTGAAATATGTAGAATAGAATAATAATGTGTGAAATTAGCTGAAGTAATTAGAATAGTATAATAAAGTGTGAAATTAGCTGAATAAAGTAGAATAGTAGAATAAAGTGTGAAATTAGCTGAAAACAGTAGAATAGTAGAATAAAGTGTGAAATTAGCTGAAAAAAGTAGAATAGCATAATAATGTGTGAAATTAGCTGAAAAAAGTAGAATAGTAGAAAAAAGTGTGAAATTAGCTGAAATATGTAGAATAGTACAACAAAGTGTGAAATTAGCTGAAAAAAGTAGAATAGTATAAGTGTGAAAGTAGCTGAAACAACTAGTAGTAAGTAGTTAGACGTGTGTGTGTGTGTGTGCATGTGTGTGTTACTGTCTGTGTCTGTGAGAGAGAAGCATAAAATGGCCGACATTAAACATATAGCATTTGATACATCAACAACAGTGAAAATAGCCCCTCCCCCCTCTCCTCCCTCAGGCAGGCTTAAGGTTGCCAAGCAACCAGGACCAACTGCTGGGCCCTAATCAGCAGAGCAGTTAATGCACCTGGTATAATTTCAGTTGGAAATACCCAGAGAGAGGGAGAGAGAAAGCAAATGAAGGGCCTCGAACAGACAACATTAAATGCCAAACGGTGTGTCGTATCCAAAAGCCGAAATATTCGTGATCGGCGGCTACTTCTCGACCAGTTCTGTGCCCAGTTTGAGAGCGAAATGTTAAAAACTCTGGTCTGGGTCGTCAGGTAAAGAGCATATGCTCCCTGCTGCTTCTGGTAATTTCTCCTCTCAAATTATAATGCGAGCCTATGGAGGTGTGGAGGGGTGTGGGTGGGGAATCTCTGTGTGTCAGGCCAAAACTATAATACTCACAGCTTCAGCAGTGGTATCTATGCGACGCTGACAAATTTTCCTACGTTTTCATGTATAAATCGTGTCTGTAGTGTGAAATTTGTGGCCACAGGAGCAGTTTACGTTTTATTTTTTGACCGATTTTTTCTCTCCTCCACACTCTAGCTGATGATGTCATCCACTGTGGCCCAAAACATTCCGTCCAATACACACCCATTATAAACCCTGAATTTTGATCAAAACCCTTCTCACCTTTGAGCCTTCATAGTTTAAAAACGGTAAAAGATTTTTAAAAAAGTTAAATACGAGTTTAATAGTTTAAATCCCTTTATTTTTTAACATAAAATAAGTTGAAAAAATAAATAAATTAAGAATCTATGAAAAAATAAATTAAGAAATTAAGAATCAATAAGAAAATAAATCAGTCACTCATAAATAAATATAATAATAACCATGAAAATAATAATAATAATAATAATAATAATAATAATTACACTTTTTAGATTGTTGTCACTGTCGCATTGACGTTTCAATCAAGCCTTTAGCCGACGGACAGTGAACGGTCATTCACGCTTCTTTTATTGTAACCGCAGCCCGGCGGTCGGCGGATAAAAGCCCGGAAATGACACCGTGCTGTTGTTGTCATTTTTTTTGACTACTTTTACATCATATAGAAATATATGTAATGTTCATTGTGTGAGGCAGTGCGAATACAATGCAAATAGCGCGATGGAAATAAAAAAAACATAATGACCCATAAATAACGGGGCGACCTTATAATTGGTCCGGGTTACCGGGGACTGTTATTGCCGATGGACAGGTGTCGCTATGTGACTGCAGACTACATTAGGCTGCATTGAGCTCCTTTCCTTTTCTTTTATCCCGCCGCGTACGCATCACTTTGATTGCAAGATGACAGACGAGGGCTGGGCTGCCCGGAGAGAGCCTGATGGGGCCGAAAGAGCCAGAAAGTGCCCCATTCCGACGCGGCACGTCCGCAAACAAAACTAAACAGTAGCAGCCACTTGCAGCAGCGCAGAGATACAAAAAGAGAGAAAGTAGGGCCAAGTGATTACGACGTGTGACTTTTTCGAGGACATCGGTTTTGTGATGCAAATAAATCACTCTTTTGAACACATGCTGTTTTGAGAAGAAAAACTTTTTATTTAAGTATCCCAGCAAACCTGCCGGACTACTTTCGTTGCTGACCAAACCTGGACAGAACTCGGCCCACAGGACACTGTCGGGGGTAAGTCGGTGTGGCTGTGCGACACTACTGACGGGGATGCCATACAGATTCATGTCAAAAATCCCAAACTATTCCTTTAAGAAAACTTTTTTTTAAGTGTTGTGAACGCAGCGTGCTGGGGCGAATGTCCGTCAAGCCCGGCCGATGTCCCGCCCCCGCGAGCCATATACCCCACGGTGATTGGTAGGTTCGTTCAGCTCCGCACACAACACTGTAAAATGCCATACATATCAAACTCGCGGGCCGCGCTAACATTAAACTTTCATATTAAGGCGGGGGCCACAAACTATCGTCCTGCGGGCCGCAATTGGCCCGCGGGCCGCGAGTTTGAGACCCCTGGTTTAGAGAGAAGCTGCCACCATTCTCAGATGTGGGGTGACCACATTATTACCAAAACCACCTGATATTTTTGATTAGAGCTTGTTTTTTTTTCAGTATGGTTTTTAACCCAGACTTTGGGGACAATTATTATTTAAGCAACCTTAGGGGACTTGGGCTATACACAAACTCTGACAGAAGTCATCTCTGATTTCTTGCAAGCCAGAGATTCCACACCTTGGGATAGTCCCCCCTCCCCTCCCATTTAGGGAAGTCATTTGAATTGGGGGGTGGAGTTTCTTGACATTATGTTAATATTAACTGAATCAACACAAAACATGCAGACATGAATTTAATCTATGACAGGGAAATGTTACAACCAATAAGGAGACCCACATAGGTACAAAACACAGGAAACAAGGTTTTAAAGGTTGTAAAATTACATGTATTGCAGAACATCTGAGACCGACGGATGAGTCTACATTTGTGACGTCCCCGCTGACCGTCTAAAACCTGAACGTAGTCTCTGTGACGTCTCCACAGACTGTCTAAAACCTGAACATAGTCTCTGTGACGTCCCCACAGACTGTCTAAAACCTGAATGTAGTCTCTGTGACGTCCCCACAGACTGTCTCAAACCTGAATGTAGTCTCT
This sequence comes from Nibea coibor, assembly GCA_023373845.1. Classification (NCBI taxonomy): domain Eukaryota; kingdom Metazoa; phylum Chordata; class Actinopteri; family Sciaenidae; genus Nibea; species Nibea coibor. The sequence continues at coordinate 162,869 of CM041722.1, forward strand.
GTGACGTCCCCGCTGACCGTCTAAAACCTGAACGTAGTCTCTGTGACGTCCCCACAGACTGTCTAAAACCTGGACATAGTCTCTGTGACTTCCCCACAGACCGTCTAAAACCTGAACGTAGTCTCTGTGACTTCTCCACAGACTGTCTAAAACCTGAACATAGTCTCTGTGACGTCCCCACAGACCGTCTAAAACCTGAATGTAGTCTCCGTGACGTCCCCGCTGACCATCTAAAACCTGAACATAGTCTCTGTGACGTCCCCGCAGACTGTCTAAAACCTGGATGTAGTTTCAGTGACGTCCCAACAGACTGTCTAAAACCTGAACATAGTCTCTGTGACGTTCCCGCAGACTGTCTAAAACCTGGACATAGTCTCTGTGACGTCCCCACAGACTGTCTAAAACCTGGACATAGTCTCGTGACGTCCCAACAGACTGTCTAAAACCTGAACATAGTCTCTGTGACGTCCCCGCAGACTGTCCAAAACCTGGATGTAGTCTCTGTGACGTTCCCACAGACTGTCTAAAACCTGGATGTAGTCCCAGTGACGTCCCAACATACTGTCTAAAACCTGAATGTAGTCTCTGTGACGTCCCCACAGACTCTAAAACATGAACGTAGTTTCAGTGACGTCCCAACAGACTGTCTAAAACCTGGACATAGTCTCTGTGATATCCCCACAGACTGTCTAAAACCTGAACGTAGTTTCAGTGACGTCCCAACAGACTGTCTAAAACCTGAACATAGTCTCTGTGACGTCCCCGCAGACTGTCCAAAACCTGGATGTAGTCTCTGTGACGTTCCCGCAGACTGTCTAAAACCTGGACGTAGTCCCAGTGACGTCCCAACATACTGTCTAAAACCTGAATGTAGTCTCTGTGACGTCCCCACAGACTGTCTAAAACCTGAACGTAGTTTCAGTGACGTCCCAACATACTGTCTATAACCTGAACGTAGTCTCTGTGACGTCTCCACAGACTGTCTAAAACCTGAACATAGTCTCTGTGACGTCCCCACAGACCGTCTAAAACCTGAATGTAGTCTCCGTGACGTCCCCGCTGACCATCTAAAACCTGGACATAGTCTCTGTGACTTTCTCACAGACTGTCTCAAATCAGAATGTAGTCTCTGTGACGTCCCCACTGACACGCAGACTACGTCCAGGTTTTAGACAGTCTGTGGGGATGTCAAGGAGACTACATCCAGGTGCTCTACCAACTGAGCTAAGTGCTTGTCTGTCTCTTCTGGGCAGTGATTCTGTTTCGGACATAGTTTTTGACATCTGTCCATGTGCGCCCCTTTAGTGCCAGTGTTTCAAATTGCAGGCAAAGCATGCAGTCACGTTTGCCAGGAAGAGTGAACGTTTTGATGAACTTCATCATGTGTTTTTCAACAGCATGAACTTCTCTTGCTTCCCATTTCCGCCTTTGTTTTCCTGCTGGTTCTGTGAAGAAAAGAATAAATGCAACCTTATATAGTAATACTGTGAAACATGCAGATAAAGCCATAATGTTTTACCCCAGTACCAGCATTTTGTAGTATATTGGCAGAGTTTTCATTAAATTTAAATCTCTTTTCATGGCATTCTACCAGTTTTCGTGTCATTTCTGTCTGAGTTGTCCTAACATTTTACCAGAACTTTAGTGGCAATTCCATCAAAGTTTTTGTGACATTTTGATTAGTTGTCATAAAAGTTTTCCTGATATATTACAGGGGGCAGTGCCACAACACAAGGAATATTAATTATATTAGGTCAAAGCAATGATTATGCTGTTAAGTCTAAGATATGTTTTTACAGACTGGCCTTCCATTTTGAATGCTGCTTTCACTGCAGACTAATGTAGAATGAGTACAGTACCCTGAAAACAAAGGACACAATGACACATTCTCTCTGCACTGCATGATGTAAGTTTTAACCTTGTATAGGAAGAGAAGCAGCAGGTGGTGGTTCTGAAGATGCAGGCATGTCCATGCTAGGAGGTATTTGGTCCATGGCAGTGCTGGTACATTCATCTTCCTCATCCGCACTGTCACTTGAAGCCTCCTCTCCTTCATTGGAGTGTGGCATTTTCTCTGGTGAAGCACAGGACAGGTAGAAAATAAGCTAAACTAAATCAGCAGGGGAACTTTGAATTTCACAGGCTGAATCCAATATAGCACATGTAAAAACACAGAAATATGAAACCAATTATCCACAGGAGTGTTATTTTTCAAAAGGTTTTTTGAGAAGTGCAGCTAATCTTTCTTTTGACAGGTTTTATTGCAAATAGACTAAAACATCAGAACATGTACAAACCTTCAGGGTCAATTTCGATATCATCCAGTGTCATCCCTTTGTACTGAGACACAGTCCCCCTCTCCATAGCCAGTAGCACTTTGCTCATTCTAGCAAGCTGCAGAGTTCCTTGGGGCAGCCGATAGTACTGACTGTGGATGCGGATATCATGGCCTAAGAAGTCAGCAAGTTGGTCAGACTCATTTTCCTCAAGGTTCAAGACCTGTGACAGTGTTGCAATATGTTTTCGAAGCTTTGTTGAGGTCAGTGCTTCAGGGTGTTTGGCACCACAGAGTTTGCCATATTTCTGAAGGCACTCTCCCCCTCTGTAGGCTGACAAGGCTTCTGGTCTGGCAAACATGAATACATTTTCACTGGGTACTCCACAGCTTTCACGCATCTCAGCCAGCAGCTCCATAGCAGTCACCATCGCTGGTTTTAACAGGACAGGTACCATTCTTCCGCGTTTCCCTCGGATCTCTACTCTTGTGAAGAACTCACACATCTTCCTCTCAAATGGAGTCAAGCAGATAGCCACGTCGTCATGCAAAACTGACTTGTTCCGGGACATAAAAGCAGTGAATAACATCCGTGATACCTCTCCTGCTCTCCTCCGGTTGAATGTAATTGCTAAAGCAAGTGTTACTTTAGCCAGGGTAGCATAGTTTTCTGGAGTGGGGGAGATTCTTAGCATTCTCTCTGAAATACATTGCTCGTTCTCCATGTAAAAGTTCAACATCTTCACATCTTGGGTAAATGGCAACACTTGTGGCATATTCCACTTAGCCTCCTTGAGAGTGTTTAGTGCTCCAGAGGAGATGAACTCTTCCCATCTGCTGTCATGTATAGCCCGGTACCTTTTGGCATACTCTACTGTGACATGATCACCAGACATCATAGCATCACTCTCAACAATACTGGATATTTTCTTTAGACTGTGGCCAAGCTTGAGTGCTAAAGACGGTGTTTGATATGTGTTAGTTTTGGGATCGTATCCTGCTACCTTCTTCACTACAGATATAACATCTGGGAAGTTTTTAGGAATGAAGAACTCCTCCACTTTTTTCAGTGACCCTTTGAGCTTCAAGGACCATTCTTCCAACTTCTCTCATCTTCTGTCGTATGTAGTCATCATTACTGTTCCCTTTGTTCTTCAGTTTGTTGAACATATATTGTCCCAGTTGCAGGATGCATTTGTCATTCTGAACAACATGTGACACTTCATCATAGTTCATGTGGGTGAGAATCTGTAGGCCCTCACTAACCTCAAGACCGATGGGTGTGGTAAGAGCAGACAGGGATCGAACTCTTTTTCTTCCAAATTTGGGTGCATCCTCTCTCGTCTTCTCTGGGCAGACTTTCATATGTTTCCACAATGTTTTTTTTGAGTAAAGACCTTGACAGTGCGCACAATGAATAAAATTTTTACCATGTCGGATCTCCTGAGTTCGGTAACGTGCAACAAGATGTCCAGTTCCTTTTCTAACCACATCTGTATCGTGGGAAAAGTTTCCTTTTTTCCTTAGAATGGCCAGCCGAACTCGCCGTTCTTTGGAATCCTTTGGATGATAGAATGCTTTTGCAACCTCTGGCTTGTTGCTATGAACAGTTTGAAGGTGTCGCGCAATCTTTGATGTTGGCTTGGAGCAATAAAGACAATAGTTCCTCTTGTCATACACTCGATGTGCTTGAGTATTTGTGGTAGACAGTACTTCAATTGAACTTTTTTCTGTTTCTGGGCTGACTGTCGAGCTACTGACTTTCACTGGGCTGACTGTTAAATCACTTTCTTTCTCTAGGTAGAGTGGTGTGCTCCTCTTTTTCCTTTAACCCTTAACCCTTTTCCCTTAACTTTTGTAGTGCGTTTTCAGTGGACAAACATATGCTGTCATCAGAGTCATTTCCATCAGTGTCAGGTATGTAATCCACATCACTGTAGTCAGTGTGACTGCTCTCATCGGTTGATTTATCTGACGTATCTTCTTTGCTCTAAAAAAAAAAAAAAAAAAAGAGAATTATGGAATTTCTGGATTATTTGCAAACTTTGATTGTATTAAAGGATACCCTGCTGAAATGCCATGTTCAAGTTCACACAAAATAAAAGTAAGAAAAATGTTCTTATGCAAAAGAGAAACAAGAATCATATCACAAAGGAGGATCAAATTCTAAATTTCATACTTCGAACATCTATGATATTTCCTAAGATTTGAATGCAGCCGGTTCACATGGGATCAGCTGTGCTGCAGCAGCACGTGTCGATGACATCATCCCAAGTGAACTGGGTGTAGAAAGCCTCAATAACAACAACACGGTAGCTCTGAGCTAGCAGGGCAGTACGCGTTCATTCCTTCATTCGTCTTAAAGTATGAAGGAATGTATTCGCCTTAAGTATTGAAATAAAGACATTTGATGCCTTATTTAGAGGCTGTATTGTCGCTGCCTTTGCACTCCCGTTATATGGATATACGCGGATCTCGAGTGATCTAAACAGCGTCTGAAGGACTCCGACTTTCACCAAAACATTATCAATGAGTAGATGAACGTATCCTATGCTAGAAATAAGGTTCAGGTTGAAAAAAACTGAACCATCCCTTTTAGTTAACAGTCATTTCCAAACAAAGTGGTTTAGAGGGTAGCAGATGTGAAAATTAGACAAACAATGCTTTAACATAATATAATAAACATAATAAAAATAAATGCCGTGTCCTATAAAACATGACTGGCTATCTTCAAATGGCCCCATAATTTCTGGTTTATGATGGCTGACATGTTCCTCTAAAAGGTAAACTGGCTGAGGCACCGATGCATAAGACTGTCCATACAACTGGGGACATTTAACACACATACACACATTCTACCTCCACCAAAATGGGGACACTCACGTGACTGGACCCTCTTGCAATCAATATGTATGTATATATAAGCCAATAATAACTATTTTGCTCGCTACAAACACCTACACACATACTATCTGAGCCAAACTCAGGACAGAGAGACAAGTGAACACGGACAATTGCTACTTGGGCAAGAGAAACACATTGGATTACAATGTGAACTCATACATCCACTGATCAGGTGGTGACCTCAGCGTAAACCAAGGGACAAAACAAAGTGACGAACTATGATCGATAGGTAACAGTTCACATTAGCATGCAACTTGGACATTGTAATTTCATGCATTCAGAAGCAGGCCAAAGGATGTGCTGCTAGAACAGTTGATAATTATGCGAGTCTAAGTACATTGAAGAACTTGTCATGTGACTGATAATGAGTTTTGCTGACATCTGAGTTGAGTCTTGGTTAAATTATGAGTTGGTGTGGTCTACTTCCCAAGATGCAGGTGTACATAAGGATTAGAACAGGCTTTGTATGTGGGGGAAATAACATTTTTAAGAAAGTATGTGTGAGTTTGTGTTTTAAAGGTCAGCATCCTCATACAGAAGTGCAAAATCAGTTGAACTCTGTTTGTCTTTGTTGTTGCAAAGTCACATACCTCATTTTCATACCTCATGAATGCATACTTTGAGGTCCAAATATCAGAGGAAGAATGATGAATTTTAATTGTGAACACTGTTTATGTACCAAACAGTAATAATGGCTGACATGTTCCTCTAAAAGGTAAACTGGCTGAGGCACCGATGCATAAGACTGTCCATACAACTGGGGACTGGGTTTCTTCCACATGTTTTCCCTGTTAAAGGGTTTTTGTGGGCAAGTTTTTCCTCACTCGAACCGAAGGTCTAAGGACAGAGGGTGTCACTCCCTGTACAGGTTGTAAAGCCCTCTGAGGCAAATGTACTTTGTGACTTTGGGCTGTACAAATAAAATTGATTTGATTTGACATTTAACACATATACACATATTCTACCTCCACCAAAATGGGGACATTCACATGACTGGACCCCCTCCCATCATCAATGCATAAGACTGTCCATACAACTGGGGACATTTAACACACATACACACATTCTACCTCCACCAAAATGGGGACACTCACATGACAAAACATGACTCCTGTTGCATTTCCTTCTGCATTTTACATTAGAAAAATATGTGTTATGAGTTATCTTACCTGTTTGCGCCAAGGCCAGTCTGAGTCACCATAACTGTAGGTAACTTCTTCCCCTGGTACAATGTCTCTAACCGCAAAGAGACAGAGGTGCGGCATGTTGTCCACTTGAAGTACCCGCATTTTGCAGTTTGGATTTCTGTGCTCATCGTTCACCAGTCTCCCAAGTGACTGGTCCTCCAGAGACGCATCAAGACTATTTAGGAAAGAATGCACAATTAATGCACAACAAAAATAATTTTCTATTTTAACTGGATGTAGTGTTGAATAGTGTCATTTTAAATAAAACCACACATGGATTGGAAAAAGTGAGAAAAAGGGGTAGTCACATCAAACAGCCAAGAAAAGTAAGTAAGGCTGGTTGTAGTCACATGTATAAAAGCTAGTACTGACTCACTGCAGTTTGTTAGGAGCTCAATTGTAAGAGAACTATAAGTAGATAGTGTCTGTGTTTAAAATCACACACTAGTGTACTGCCTACACAATGAACAGTTAAATACAAAAATACAGACTGTCCATACTGTATACTTCTAAATATATTCAAGCAAAAAGGTCATATGACTGCATCACATAACTGATGGCTGGTCTGACACAACCCCCTACTCTCACATCTCCAAAACATTGCAGCAAATTTCTAAAAAGTGTTGTTCGTCAGTGCCACGTGCTGGGAATCTAAATAACTACTTTTTGACCCCCCAAAAACTCTAAAACTCTGCCTCTCTGGACTATGAAGCGATTCACTGCATTGTGGGACAGATGAGTATGTACAGAAAGCCCCCACAGCATGCTCAGGAACTGAGTTGGGCACAAACTGTGTTTAACAGAATCAAAGCTATCTAGTCTTAGGCAAAACATAGGCTACTTTGTGTAGCGTTTATTAAAGCTGTACAATTAAAACACTAGACATCATCTGGACAATGCAGCATCATAAAACACACAGAGTATCGAGTTACTGTGCCATAGTGACTGTGACTTTCACAGTAGAAACATAGGGGGATTATTGGAAAGAGAAGGATGTGGAGAAACACCCCTAATTTCCCAAAACATTAATTGGAACTTACTGAGCTTAAATTACAATTGCATACATAAGACCATGTGGCCTATTTAGTGTTACTTACCACCAAGATCTCCCCTTCCACTTAAATTCAAAGAGGTATGTTGCCTCAGTCTCAGTGTAGGTCTCAAAGACAGGAGGACTGTCTGGAGGAAAAAGTTTCCCTCTGTATTCTAACACAAAATCTCCTTTTCTAAACGCCAAAGCAGCAAAAACACCTCGCCCTTTAAGAGAAAAATGAAAAACAAGTATGTTAATGTTATGTTTATGATTCAACCAGACCAGTGGTCCATCTTTCACACTGAAGCTCATATATCAGCAAAATTAATAATGAATGAAAAGAATAAGGCAGATGAAGACTGACCTTTGTAAGAGTTCACAAACTCTGAACTAAGACCCGCTTTGTCAGTCTTAAGTCTGATGTGCTTTTCCGCATCATGATGGGGTTTTATCCGCAGCTTTCTTTTAGAAACACCAGCCATTGTTTAATCTGTTTAGATAATAAGAGTGTTATGTATCATATTTTTATTGGCCAACCAATTCAAGTGATATCTATATAATATAATATATAAGTCAGTTTTATCTACTTTTTTTAATGGACTACATCAAACTCTGAGTCACTGTAAAACTATTTGACTTCACATACACAGAGTATATATTTGTCAAGGTTCATAAAGACCAGGACAAGTCACATTCAAGGATGTTCAAGTCATGTATTGTAAAAATTCATTACAAATATGCAAATTTATCTGTATGCAATACAGTGCAGGGCTACAGAAACAGTGTTTAATTCATCTTAAATAAGTCTATCTGAATCATTTTACCATCTATTGTCATCCCATCACAAATAGCCTGTGCACCTGTCCTTTCCCTCTAAAATAATGTTAAAATGAATGTCATTGAACAGAGCTGCCCTGCGTCAGTACTGAGCGGCATGCTACACATTTTAGCAAGTTTAGCTAACTTTAGCTAGCCTGGCAAAACAATGCAAATTAGGAATAATTAATGTATTTAGAAAGTTATCTATAACTCGCTGAATTGTGTGTGAATATGTTGTATAAAAGTGCTAATGCTCTACAGTGACTTCAGACACACATAACTTACCTATCATTGTTGTGTCTAACTCCGTGTGTATGGTTAATAGCGGGAATCTGTCTGCTGCCTCTTTTGGATCATACCAACTATGGGAGTGGGAGAGGGGTGATTTTGAAGTCAGCTATATATAATGTTAGTGGGAAATACATCATATAGTAGATTTTAAACATTATTTATTACTACTATACATTGAAATCACATTCATCAAAGCGGGGGCAATGGAAGGACTTTTTTTTAGGACTTATCACTAACTAAATGAAGAGTTCGTAAGACGTAAGAGCGCGGTTTAGCTCCGTCCCCTGCCCTGCGTCAACTCCATATAAAGGAAACAACAACAACAAAAAGCATCTGTTGTGTCATACATTATTGTGTGTTGTTCCACTTCAACAATTAGTCTCTTATCGTCCATGTTGAGACGGCTCCCGTCATAAATAGAAATGCTACGGAATGATAGCCCTGCAGCGCAGAGAGACGCTGCTGAGACGCTCCGCCGCGCGCACTGTGTGCGTGCTCTCATTGATTAGACTTGCAGAGATCAGCTCCGGTGACCGCGGCGCAGCCGTGAAGCGGCGCTTAGCCAAAATAGCCCACTAACTTTCTCCCAGGCCAGAAGCTAACTACATTACTTAGAATAAACTTATGTCATACCAACAAAACTGTGTAAACACAGTTAAACAGAACTGACTAGCAATACCTATGTTTGCTCTGATTTGATGCTATGAAGTGTGTATTTGCTAAGACACTGAAAACATTATGTCCATATCATGTCCAAAGTGTGGCCCGGGGGCCAATCATGTAATGCGGCCCTCAACTTCATTTTTATAATATATTAGTTATGCCCTGCTAGGATTGTCAAATACTGTATGACTGAAGATTTGTCTTTTATTGTTGACATGATGAAGCATCTGAACCTATAAGGACATAACTGCTGCTGTTATATATCTGTAGATTAGATTAATGACACTAAATATTACTTTCTGAATGATTTTGTTAAAGACGAGCAAAAGTAAAACGTTTTAAACTTAAATGTTAAAAGACTTTGCATTACTCATAATAAGTCATGTTTAGAATGAACATGAGGTTCAGATTTGTATCAACATCTCCACTAGTATTGTCCCCCAGGCATCTTCACATTGTCAAAGTTTGGACATCCCTGCTCTAGTAAGTACATGGGGATTGCAAGCTAGCTAACAAGTTTAGTTAAATATAAATGTTTAGTCAAACAATTTTCTGTGATGTTACATTTATTAAATCAATGTTTCAAATACATTATTGAAGAATGTAATGCAAACTCACCAAGACGTGTCACACCATCCCACATGATGGGAGATCCGACTCTGTAGAGTGCTGAGCTCCTGGAAACTCAGACTTCAGGATTTCCCCGACGTCACTCAAATCTTCTTAGAGTTCTTCGAAAAAAATCTTCCTCGACTTCGTCGTGAATCAGTTGACTGACATGACATAGCAATGGCAGCACACTTGGATGACCATATCTTAAATAATAAATCATCCACTAAAAATAATTTAAGTATATTTACCTGTATTTATTTCTAGTTATACAGTACTTTCACACTAGTAAACAGTTCTTTATGTAAACTGATATGCTACCAGTGTGATTAGGAAGCTGGTAAAGCTGATTTATTATCTCTGTTTTACATCATTTCAGTTCATAAGTTATTATTATTAGGTCCAGGACTCGATTTAAAAAAAAAATCAAAATAATTAGAGGCTTTGTAATTAACTAATCGAAATTAATCACATTTTTAATCGCATATAAATATTTGACCTGAATTTTTTTCACATGGATTTTAGTATACCATTGAATAATGACTGAATACATAAGCTTAAGCAACCAAAACATTGGTATGTTTTTTTCAAGCTGGTACTTAACCAACCGTGCTCTTATTGATGCTTCCATCCGTCCATTTTTTATTTTTTTATGCCTTTTAAAGGATAGGACAGATGAAAAGAGACAAAAAGCAGAGAGGGGGAATGACACACAGTAAAGGGCCGTCGAATGTGGGATTTGAACTGGGGCTGACTACAGCGAGGACTGTAGCCTCTATACAGAGGCACCTGCACAACCCACTACACTACAGACCAGCCCATCTGTCCATCTTTTAAAACAACATGTCCCATCCACGGGGCCAACCAAAGCACCAGCTTCTTCGTTCATGTTTGACTATTGTTCACTGAGGTTTGTTTTTGTCATGAACGTTAGTTGGTGCTCCAGTATAATCAGTAATTGGTAAACGTTTCTCGTCCAGTGAGAAACATTCTGCGGTGCAAAAATAAGTACGATTAAAATGCGTTAATTTTTTTTAAGTGTTAATTTTTGTGTAATTAATTAATTCATGCGTTAAAGTCTTGGCCCTAATTATTATCATTAATATTAAATGATTAATATTAGGCTTGTGAATGGAATATATTTATCATTGTAAAAGAGCCATAAAATAAAATGTATAATGGCATCTGAATCAAAAATAATCACAAATGAATAATATAAATATATTATATATTATATATTTCATTGCATTTTGCTTGGATGACAACTTTAAAAGCAACAGATTTGTTATATTTAACAAGCAGAGGATATACACTTTTATTAGAAAATTTACAGTGAAATCGGGGACATGTAGTTCCATACACTTCCACTAGGGGCAGTGTTCCAGATTATACACAGATTGAGAAGGGGGAGGGGAAAGGGGGGGGGTGTTCACACACACTCACACACAAAATCTGAAATAAATAATTTTAGGGGACAGTGGTGATTTTAAGACAGAAATGCATGTTGGAGCACGTAGGTAATGACTATAATGAAATCTAATTGGGGACGGTAATTTTTGTCCCCAATTGGAAAGCCGTCCCCAATCAACTGGTGTGTATTCCAAAAAATGTCCCCAATTTTGGCTTAAGTCAACACACACACACGCACACGTACACACACACGTACACACACACACGCACATGTACACACACACAAAATATACTTAATTCATGAATTGGTCTAGTAACCTACTTAATTTAATCATACTTAATTTAGCTACAGGTTTGTATAATGAATTAAGTTAGCAGCAACCAGCAAGGTTCACCACAGTTTTAAATATATGTTAGCAAACTATATCCTCTGTGCAATTAACATGTGCTGTACACAAAAATAAAGAGGCACGTTTAAACCCACGTTTCTCAGTGATTTAGCACGGTAGTATGGACACAAACCATAGCTAAATGTACCAGCCACCATTTGCACAGAACACCGCGTGGATATTTACAAACAGGCCGCAACAAACGCAAACAATTTCCCCGTGTTTCAATGCCTTGTCAGCGCAACAAGCTCAGATTAATAACAGCAAACGCGACGCTTACCGGCTGTCCGTTCAGGTCTTGATTTTGGTACTAGCTTCAGCACAGCTCGACAGAAACCTGGTAAGAAACACAGGTTTGTATTTTGCGTTGCAGCTGTAATTGTTGCCGCCTCAATCCTCATTCACAACCAGGAAGTGGGTTGTTTCCGCTTGACTGAACAAAGGTGAGTACTTTACGCACTCGCGCATCAGCTGAGGAAGGGGGCGTTCGCCGCGACAATGCCCGAGCCACCTCGACTGGCTCCTCTCAATGCGGAGGAGCAGCGGTTCTACTCCGAGCTTCTCACCCTCTCTAAGGGAGAGCCCAGCCACTCTGCGAAGGAAACTCATTTCGGCCGTGTATCCACGATCTCATTCTTTCTGTCACTACCCAAAGCTCGTGACCATAGGTGAGGGTAGGAACGTAGATTGACTGGTAAATCGAGAGCTTCGCCTTTCGGCTCAGCTCCCTCTTCACCATAACGGACCGGCGCAGAGTCCGCATCACTGCAGAAGCTGCACCGATCCGGCGGTCAATCTCCCGTTCCGTCCTTCCCTCACTCATGAACAAGACCCCGAGATACTTGAATTCCTCCAGTTGAGGCAGGATCTCAAGCCCGACCTGGAGACTGCACTCCACCCTTTTACAGCTGGGAACCATGGCCTCAGATTTAGAGGTGCCGATTCTCATCCCAGCCGCCCCAGAGGAAAAGAAAATTCAAAAAGAGATCTCAAAAATGTTTCATTTACTTCTCCTAGACAACTATGAGATCTGTGTGACATCAAACTGAGACTAAGGGTTATTTCTCCTGTGTCTCATCTTTTTCTCTGGAGCAATAAGATGCTCTAAATCTCATTTTAGTCTCCTTTTAAGTTTCAGACGAGATCTCAACAAGCTCTAATATAATTCTCAGAGTTTCTCAACTTTTATGTCTCTTTGTGATATCATGCAGAGAAATCAGAGAGCTCTCTCTATAAACTCAAACTATTCTCATTCTAGCTTCAGTTTATCCATCTCATACTAAGGTCAGATAGAACAAATGAAGAGCTCTCCACAAGCACTCATTGATTTCTCAGGCTAAGATCAATGTTTTGGATGTTGACTTTATATGTAATCCACATGATTTTTTAAAAAAATGATATAAAACTGTACTGTAATCAGAATGATTGAAAATATATGGTTGTAGGTTGCAAAGACCTTCTGCTTTTATATTAATTATATTTTCTATGAATCATTTTAAGTATTCCAATGCACATAATTCATTTTCATTTTCATGAACCACATAAAACATAAAATAAAATCAACAGTAATTTATTGGTAATTTGAGAGCAATATTTCAACAAAGTCCAATATCAGAATATAGCACTTTTTACACAAAAAACACATTTGTGAAAATAGTTAGGAAAATAACTATCACAGTAAACAGAAAGCCACTTTTGACATTTGCATTGCAGAAATTTATTTTACAAAATGCCAAACTTCAAAAACTCAGACCATTAGTGGTGTCAATGTAGTATTCAGATGTCTGGATCTTCTCATGTTAAGCCCCAAAATGACCTATTTGTGTGGCAATAGATTGATAAAACTGTTGAGATCACTGACATTTGTCTTGGTGTGGCATCACAACACTATCTGCCCATCAAGTTGAAACTTCTAATTTTCAGTAAGGAATTTCTACGAGTTGGAAAAATCATGGGCCCTTCTGTTCACAATAATATCATGTCTTTGAGTTCATAATATGTTTAGTCCCTTTCAAGTTTGTTTGGGAAATGTAAAGCAAACACAATACCAGGCATTGAGGACAAATCAATGAACATCAACTTTCCCAAAATACTTTCAAGTCCAACTACTATCTTTTTTACAGGAACTTCCAAGAGACTCACAATATGGAAACATGTCCCACCTGTTACAGTGTCCCTTAGAAGATGTATACCTGCAACTGCAAATTCATTCACAAATACAAGATTCATCTCATTTTGACCTTCGCTGGTTTCTTTGTAGGAACACAATAATTCAATCTGGCCGTATTTGATCTGCATACCATCACAAAATAGCACTGTGGAATTGTTCCGTCTTTTGGCTTTGACATAGTGCTTGGAAGTGTAAACGGTTTTCCCTATTTGAGCTCTGTTATATGCCTTGACAACATTAGTACATAAACCATGACCAAGAAACTGTTCCAGAAGAGACATATCATCAGGTTCAAGACATCTGTTGAATGATGCTCCTATCATGGCCACACTATAGACAACATTACTAGCTTGATAACTAATGCCATTTGTCATTCTGGCCAAAAACTCGGTAGCTACTGTGTTCAGCTTTATGTTTTGTGCGATGCTAGGGAGAGATTGTATAGTCTTTACAGCATTAACCATTTGGACAGGTATATTCTGGGTCCCATGTATAAGGCGAAGTAAGTACCCATTTTTGTCTTCAAAGTGAAAGCAAGAGTGTGTCCACAGAGGTCCGAGAGCTCTTACACTATCTGCTAAATGGACAAGTAAGTGCATATTGGCTGTCATGTATCGTTCACCATAAAGTCCACTCATTTGAGAACAGAAATTCCAAAGTAGTTTTTCAGCATGATCTATTTGCGCAGGGGTTACTGACTCCATCATAAGAATGAAGATCGCTTCACTAAGGAGCAGGAAATGGTTGTAGTACAGGCCTGCAAGAATACCCCGGAATACAACTGGCCCAAAAAACAGCAAAATGGACCGATACTCAGATGCTTTAAAGAACATTCTGTGAGAGGACACAGGACGAGGGAATCTGATCAAAAATGGTGGTCTTATTTCTTTCATGCGTTTGTCAACTTCTCTGATTGACTTAACCATACTGAATGCACATTGGGAAAACTCTGTGGAAAACCACAAAAACATCAATAGACGCATTACTCCCAGTAGTACAGAGTGCATATAGTCTATACCTGTACCCAAGACCAAATCATAGCTTTTTAGTCTACTGAGAAAGGTAGGTCCCTTCACCCCACGTACAATGCTGTTGGTATCGTATGCCATCTTAGCATTATCTACAAACCCCTTGTGGGTGCGAGGCGGGCCTTTTGGATCTGTCTTCTGGAAAGGAAAAGCATGGACATGACCCCTTTCTCCTGTCTTTACTGTTTGACCTGGCTGTTCACACTTTAGACACCCAAATTGTCCATTGAATTGAACAGTATTAAGTACCAATGCCTTTGCAGGCAGATCGCAGGTCCCTGCAATGGTAAAGGCTTTGCACATGAAAGGCTCTTGAGCTCCTGAAAACTGAACAGAAATTCCATCTCTTTCGATTTTGTTCAGAGTGTCACATAGTGGTTGAAGGAATGTCAACATTGAAGGCTTTGAGTCCCCAAACCAAAGACCTGCAAATATCATGTTTTCTCGTTTAGTGCGTTCAACAAAGCTTAACTCGTTTATGACACAATAAAAAGGCCACACAGAAAACTTTGAAGACTTAAAAATGGGAATGCCATCAGTGTTCCACATTAAAGAAATGTTTCTGGGATCGCTGAGAGGGCCATTACAAGTAGTCAGTTTCTGATAGGCTTCTCCGTCATATATGTCCTCAATACTGTCATGACACTTTTTATGTCTATTAAACCTGAACATAAGTTTTTCTTCAAAACCTTCCTTAGCAAACAATCTCTTCAGTTGTGCTTCAATGGGAACCTCAATGAAATAGGAAGTTGACCCCTCCATCAACACACTGGCTTCACACGTTTTACACTGGTTGTCTGTACTCTCAACAGCAATGAAGCATGCACTACAGTATTTGTGCAAAAGCGGAGAGGAGGAATCGTCAAAAAATTGTTTAAATTTGTGTAAATTCTGAAGACATTCAGTCTGGATATCAGAGGGGCAGTGCAGAGAGATTAGTGTAAGCAAGTCACTGAGAGCTTTTCCTGTTATTTTGTGTCTATTAGCAAAAGTCATTATGAGGAGAAGACTCTCTGCAACAGAAATTGGCGCATCTCTGTAAAGTGGATGATCTCCAGTGTTTGTAGGGCTTTTGGGTTCTGTTCCCTCCTCTTGGTTTAGCCCTAAACTGTCCTCAAATGATAGGTCATCATCAAATGACAGGTCATCGTCAAATAACATATTTTCATTTAAAGTCTCTTCTTCAACAAATTCAGGTAGGTGATCAGCAAATGCATCTATGTGAAAAGTCTGTTCAGGATCTGATTCAACATTAAGTCCAGAGTGATGCATCTCACTTGTGTGTCCATCGCACTGGGATGTATGGTTGGTGTTATGGAGGTCGCACAAATTTGTGATCGAAGAGTCTTCCAGATCCGCAATGTCATCAGCTTCCAGATTAGCGGAACTGGTCTCTTGCTCGGTGCGGCAGTCATCTGACCCCAAGTTTGTTGATTCTAGAAAATAAAAGTCCAAATGTATTTAGCAAGTTTGCTTTCTTGTAACAATGACTCATTTACACCAGTTGTTGCAAAGCAGTATACTAGACATATTTTTTTTATAATTTAATATCATTATACTTCTGCAAAACACATTACTAATTACTACATTATTTAGTCACCTGAACAGCCAGTAAAACCTTGACATACCAAGTGAGTTTCACACGTCTCACATAAGTAACAGTGATTTATTAGATACATTAACTTTTCTTTGAAATAAGACTGCAGTCAATCAAAATTTAAAGCATTACAACATGCAATTTCTTACATGTCTAACAGAGTTGTTTACATTTTTGCACATTCATTACCTCTGTTCTCTAGTCCTTGTGTGTCCTGCTGAAAACAGAGAATAATATATTTAATATATTTAATACTTGCATGCAATTTTATTAGGTATACCTGGGTAAAACCAATGCAGTATATGAGAAATCCTGCTATAAATCGGCCTTTCATGTTGATTAAAATGTTAATATTTTGAATCTGTTTCAGAAGTGATACTTCAGTGTCAAAACTAGTAAAAGTAAATTGCATATATATTTACATATACTGTGTACCGGAGGTGGGCTGATTATTGACATGGCCGATTACCAGATCTGATATTAAACCATTTATCTGACTATCTGCATCAGTTAAACAATTTAGATAAATGTGGTGCTTTGGCGCTGATGCTTCATACAATCTGTAAGGTAAATAAAAACTATAGTAATCAAATAGGAGTAAATAATAAAATATAGTGGAGTGGAAATATTAAGTGATATCAAGTTAAGTACCAACACTTGAGTAAATGTACTTATATTCAATCACTGCAATTGACAATAAACAAATAATAAAATGTAAATTTCCTTACCTTTCTTCTGAATCTTTTGCAAGTATTTTGTTGGCTCTTCACTTTTCTCCTCCAGCGTGAGTTGTGCCTCTGTGCCATTTTCAAACTGTTTGCTTGAAAAATATTCAACCATAGAGACACACACATGAAAATGATTATGCATTAAACAAATTACATATATATATATATATATATATATATATATATATATATATATATATATATATATATACATACAGTACAATACAATACAATACAATACAATACAGTGTTAAATGCAGTACAGTAAACCCTTGTTTTTCGCGGGGGTTACGTTCCAAAAAGAACCCGCAATAGGCAAAATCCGCGAAGTTGAAACCTTTATTTCTTAAATATAGAACGAACGGAGGATTCATTAATTCCGTAATGTCGACCTACAGCCGCATAGCTTTTACCTTCTCTTAGCATGTCCAGAAGTTTAACTTTATCTGCGATAGATAGCATCTTCCGCTGCCTTTTGGGCCCGGCCGCAGGTGCTTTTGTCGGTCCAGAGCGTTTTGTCGACATTATGGGTTTTAGAGAAACTCGAAATTGCAAGAGAATTTGCACGTACGTAATGTAAATTCGGCAAGCTGTTTTACATACGTGTACATATGAAACCGCAACGTTATTTACGCACAGATAGAGAAGAGACGGAGTGACTGTTTAGCCAATCAGAATGCAGAACAGAACGCACGATGCAAATCCGTGAAGTAGCGAAACCGTGAAAAATAAACCGCGTTATAGCGAGGGATCACTGTAATTTCTTTTCACGTGTTAATTTTTGTGTAGTCAATCTTAATCTTAAATAAAATCCTGGCCCTAGTAAAAAGGTTATTTCAGTTAACTGAAATTAAACGAGGCTTCACAAAACTCAAGAAACAACTGCATAATTGTATGTAAAACTAACTAAAAATAAAACACAAAAAGAAAAAGTGTAGCTTTATACACTTACCATCTATCACTCTGGGAGGTGCGTCTTCGTTTTCTTCAACGAGTTGCATTTGGCGAACAGACTGTAAAGATTTGGCGCAAACAAGTTGTGAACTTTTAACCCGGCAATTGATACAGCCCTACGTCATTGGGAGAGAGCGCTATCGGTCACAATTGCTGCATCATGATTGGTCAATAGGCACTCGAGGTGTGACTCCAGTCAGACTGACGTAAAGTCAATTAACGGTTGGAGTGCGCGGGAGCAAAGCTGGCAGGAGACAGTAGGGGGAAAAAAAGATGCAGGCAGAAGGAACCGTTATAGGACGCAAAAGAAGGTAAGTCATATTTTTGTAAAGCGTAATTTGGGTAAAACTTTGTAAAACATTTAGATGGCGAGTGTTTATGTCGGTTCAGATACTTTTTTCGAAGAAACTGGTCGGCGCATGCAGCAAACAGTGAAGCTAATACTAGTAAGGCCTGGACCACGTGTCACACGTTACATGTGACCATGTAAACTATCATTGCTGTAATATCTTTATGTGAAGAATATGCTCTTTGGGTTTTTTTCCACAAACAATGAAGTGACAAGGTGGGTAAAAGCAAAAAGGTTCCTCTCCGGTCGTCGTCGCCGCTGCCCTCTCCTTCCCCCCTTCCCCCCTCTCCCCCCGACCACCTGCCTCACAACCTCTTTGCAAACATGTGGTAAATACTGTCGTTTATTAATGGTAATAATTAATGTATGTTGTTTTTTCAGTATCATCCATGTTGTTTATCAAGACTGCTCTAAACAAGGCCTCTTGTAAATGGTGTGTTTGAAAGGGAGTTCTGCAGGCAGCTGGACAGAGTTCAGCATCTCCAGCACACACCTCCAGTGTGTCAGAGCAGATCATATTGTTTCATAACTTTTAATTTTATATAGGCTACTTATTCATGTGTTCATAATTATTTTTTTCAGATTTCTGTGAGTGGTTAATCATAGTTTAACAAGACAGCAAGTTTGATTTGGTGATTAAATCTTAATATGATGTATGATTTTTGGCAACTAAGATTGCATTGGAGCCTTATGCATTTTTAAAGTGCTTTGCTGTGGACAAAATTATGTGTTGAAATTTAAGATATATCCTCATAAAGAACGTGTATTTCAGTTCCTGAGTTGTCTGATATGTTACAGTAACATATCTCTGTATCCAAATGTTTCAACAAGTTGCTGTACCAAATTATGAGATATGACATGATGAAACTAGTAAACTAATAAGACATTGAACCACCTTTTTAAATAATTAAAATATTGTACTTTTATGTGTTTAACAGAATGGATGCCAAGAAGGAGATGCCGAAAAGAGCACGTAACCCACCAATGAAAATGCGCTGTTATGAACAAGACCCGGGCTCGCCTAAAGACTCGCCTAAAGATGGTAATTATGATTGTCATTTTTACTTTGGACACTATACGTTTTTAATTAGTAATTAGTAGTCTCAATTCACAATGGTAGGATCTATAAGAGTCAGTCAAAGACATGTAAATTTAGATTTTGGTGCAAAGAAAGCTAGGTTATTAAAATAACACATACAACACAATGTAAACACAGAGAACGATCTTAAAGAACAATTCCGGGCAAATTCAACTTGGGGGTGTATGTTACTATCATTTTAGGTCTAAAAGAAGGAATGTAAAGATTTTCAGTTTAATCGCTCCTGTTATGCGGTAGTTGTGTCTGTCCCCGCATCGCCATGGCAGCAATGAATGGGAGTGGATGCAAGTTCTGCTGGTTAGCCTGTTTACATCCCTCAAAGCCGCAATTTTTTTCCACAGACAGCGTCAGATGGCTACTCAAACATGTACCGAGAAGTTTATTTACTTCAAGCAAGCTGACATGCTTGTAAAACTAGATCTAGTTCAAAGTCTCCTCGAGTCTCGCGCGAGACCCAGTCGCCGTGCTCGGTGCATTCAGGGTCAGCCAGAAAGCTACCGTTTGTGTCATGAACACAGAAATATCGACTCTTGACTTGCTTCAAGTAAAAAAAACTTATCGGCGCATGTTTGAGTCGCCACCTGATGCTGTCTGCTGAAAAAATTTACACATTGCTATTGTTAAGTGTTGCATGAGTGAAGAGGTGTGAAGCAAATGCAAATAGAATTAATGCTAGTTGAAAGCTGAAATAAAGAGATGAATTTTTACCTCTGCTAAGTCTAAAAGGATTAGAATTGACACCACTAAGATATAGTAGCATGTTTAAGTAAGATTGATTTTCAGCCTGTACTGGTTTACTCAAAATTTTCCTTTTACTCTGTTCATTTTCAGGACTTTTTGTATTTTTGACCTTTGAAGATGGATACACAGCTAAGATTTTTAATGCCTGTGATATACTTAGCAAAGATGATAAACCCACCGCCTGTTTTAGAGATCTGAAGCCAGGGGAAGAAGTACTTGCAAGATGGTCCGACAACAAGTTCTACAATGCCACTGTGGACTTTGTTGGAACAGTCAATAAGACAGTGGATGCCAAGAAGGCCACAAAAAAAGACATAAAAAAAAAAGATGCAGCTGCTCAAAGATTCTACAACTCTCCATCACCACCTCAAGCAGGTCAGTCCACCTCAGTACAGGATCATCCAAATACTGTGGACCTCATCCAGCCTCCAACTACATGGCCGGGGTACCAATCTCCACCTACCGTGTCCTCTTTACCTATCCAGCCAAAGCACCAGCCTGTAACTGCCTGGCCACAGTACCAGGTTCCAGTTTACCAGTCATCGCCACGCAGGCATCCACCTATCCAGCTGCTCCACCACTATGCACCTACTCTGTCTCACACGGCACTGCCCACATCTTCAGACCTGTCAGAACAACCTGTTTTTGTGGATTTAGATCACCAAAAACAGCCACCAGCTCCAACTGTAACACCCAAAGAAAGCTTTCTCAAAATGATGTACAGTCTTGGTCAAAACCAACAACTTGCTGTTCTTAGGGACAAGAGCCAGCCTAGTACGTCTGAACATGAGACTTCGTCATGCTCGTCATCTGCAGATACTTTCATCATTGAGCGTGAACCACTTCCAGAATCTGGAGAGCCAAGTTTCCCTGAATCAAGAGAAGACAGAGCATGGAAGCCATGCAGGGCATGTGAGGCAGAGGTGAAAAAATTAGTGGAGGAGAAGACCAAACTGCAGGATGTGCTGTGCAGCATAAGTAAGTACATTTTATCTCTGTATTGCAGTTAATTGTTCCCTTAACACTATTACTTTTTTTATCTCACAATTTTCCTAATGTACCAAATTAAACTAGCTTTTTTGACAATTTGGTTAAAAAAAAAAAGATCTTAGCCCATCATGAGATCTCTTGACTTTTAAAAAACTAGTCTCTTCCTTTTCTTTAGTTTAGTTTTGCTTATATGTCCCTCTAAGGTAATTTATATTTTGTGTCACAGGTGGTGAGCACCTTGAGGCAGTACAAAGCTTTCTGGACAAAGTGGAACGGATCCAACCTCAGGCTGGTGTTGGAGCTCCAAAAGACAGATCTGGGAAGAAGGAGCTGTATCCAGAAAGTGGCCTATTTGTGTCTTCTACCCGCCTGGCTGCAATACATGCAGAAGCAAAGAAGGACTGCCTCAGATTGTTCCACCTTCTTTTTGATGAGTTTTTTACTGTTGAGGAGTGCCGGAACGCTGTGGCCTTTGGGAGGCACGGGAAGGTGCCAGATGGGAAGACAGTCCTGGATAAGTTTAAAGTCAATGGGATTCTGAGTAAGTTCATTGCTCATTGTTAATAATTAATGCAAATATTGTTAACAACTTATGGAAATATGGAAAGGTTGTGGAAATCCATTAGTACAAATACATAACACAAAGAAGCACAAATTGTTTTCAAAAATGAAGTGGTTGTAATTCTACTTTTTATTTCTAGTTTGGTTTCCCATCTTTTTTCTGACCCTTCTCACATTCATCACAATTTTAGCATAGTTTCTGATGTGTTGGAACCCCATGTATCACATTTAATGTTTTGATTGTTTCAGTGACCTCACGGTTTTACTGAATTTCCTCATGTGAACCATAGTTATTTCAATGTAAATTATGTGACGTCTGGATAAAAAAAATCTCTCAATACTGTCATTGTAACTGCTGTTGCATTATGAAATTTGTAATTTTTGCTTTCTTTTGTCTGTTTATTTCTTCTTGCAGCTTACATCATGCGCTGTAGTACCTTGGAGGGATGGACACCGGTGGAAAAAAGTAAGCTCAAGAAAGCCTTCATAAACAAATGCCGAATCAGGGCAACACTGTAAAAGAAATGTTGAACTATCCCTTTAAAGATTTTTTTTTTTGCCTTAAAGAGAATGTTGTGTAATGTGCACTGTTAAATCATTGTTAACGTTGTTACAGCTACTTGAAATGCTGCATCAGGGCAGCAACAAGTATTGGATGGCATACTGATAGACATTATGGCCATGTTGAAAAAAAAAAAAGCCCCTGATTACAAATACTGGGCGTGTTGATAATGTTATTGCAGCTACTTGAAATACTCAAAATACTCAGTTTTTGTACAAAACATTTAAGTCTGTCAAGTCTGCTGTTTTGAATTTGAATAAAGAGATTGCTTTATTCATTCCAAAAGGGAAATCAATTTGTCTGTCAGCTCATTTGCTATAGAATTATAGCTTGTGTGTGTGTGTGTGTGTGCGCACACGTGCGTATGCGTGTGCGTGCGTGCCATATAGCTCCACAGTAGCTCCAGTATTGCTCATTTTGTTCTCCAAGGAGAAATAAAGGAGCCATTAAAAACACTGAATTGAGATTAGCAAGGTATCTCCCTTAACTCTCAAGTATGACTCCCCTAATTACTGTGTCTCACCTATTGCTCCTAGTGAATTTTAGGAGAAACATATGAGAAACATTTTAGTCAAAATAGAAACTAAAATGAGGCTGAGATGAGAATCTCAAATTTGTCTCCAGAGCTACAGAAGAGCAAGCTCTGAGCAGTAAATTTTTCCTCTGGGGCTTCACACTCGGCATCATCAGAGCGTGACCTTCAGCTCTCTGGAGCGGTTCACAGCCAACAATACACGAACCGTCCGACTCCGACCCTTACAGGAAACAAGTCCGACTTACTGCCGGCGAAGCGGACCAAGCTCTGGCACCGAGCGTACAGGGACTGGACGGCCCGTATTAGCGGGCCCGGGACCCATAATCATTTTGTTAATTACACGAATTCATCACTTGTAATATGTACTAATTATTGTGTCATTCATATTTGTTTAGGTGTTCCGTACCGCCACATCGCTGAGAACTTCCCTCTGCAGCAGCGTGACTTGTGGGCCAGAGATGGTGTAAGTAAATTGTTTTTTTGCAGCAAAAGATTATACAGCTGGGAAATACTGTGTAGTCTAATGTAAATAAGTAGTTATTGCCAAATTTTGTTTTTTCAGACACACCTGAGAAACAACGTTGGTATGCCGATGCTTGCGTACCTACTTTGGCAGGCAGCCGACAAGCAGCTTGCACAGCCAGAGCCAGAGCCACCTGTGCCGGGTGTTCCCACCTGCCCGTATCCCGGTTCGCCACCCAGGTGGTCATGAAGGGTCACGAGCCACAGCCACGCCCAGCAGCCAACCCAGATGGGTGGGTTACAGTGGTTCGAGGCCAGAAGGTAATATTTGATTTGTGGAATCGCTGTTTATGAAATCCACATACACTGGGCTGTTATCTTAATCTGTGGCATAACACTACATTCACATGTAACACAAGCATTTGTCTCTTCCATTGAAGAGCACAGTTAGCCTGAAGCTGAGCTGGCTGCATTGGACAATCATGCGTTTCAGAAGAAGGCATGGTATGATGAACTTATACATGATCTCACAGAAGTTCACATGTTGATGGATTTACTTTCTGGGTTTTATGCTATGGCAATTGACAGTACTCTTTTATTGTCATTTTACAGGTGGTGCTGAAGGAGTGTTTCATCCCACTGACTCCTGTGTGGTTCAGCCCAGCCTTGCTGCATGCTGTGGAGAAGACCAGCCCCTCTTTTCTCCCTTCTCCAGAGGACACTGCTGTTCCTGTGCGCATCCAGGTAATTCACATACATTCTTTCTACCTTCTTGTTAGCATGGCTTGTGTTTGCATTCATCATCAGTGCTAAATTTGAATAAATGTATGTATCTAAAAATGGCACATTGCAGTAATTTTTTTTTTTTTTTTGTAATTTAGAAGCGAAAGGTGGCACTGAAGTGCAGGACTGTTGTTGCGAGGAGAGGGCTGCCAAAAGAAGAGATCAGTATTGTTGGTGTTCTTTGTGTTTTGGTTTGACAGTATAACATATTTAGTACATATGTCTGTATTCCTGCCTGCATATGTGTTGTATTTGTATGTTAATTGTTGTTAACTGCTTCTGCAGGTGGACACAGTGCCAGATGTGGAGGTGTTGAGGTGGTGGATGAGGTTTGTGATTTCAGTTTTTGTTTGAATAATATGAGGAGATTTTAGTCGGACATTGAAGTTGTTATGGCTAAAGATCTCAATGCCTGCTTATTTTGGATGTGGTGTCAGGTGTTACCGCGTAAAACACCTCCACATCTACCAGTGCAGCTTCTACGCCTGTGGTGGATGAGGTTTGTGAATTGATTTGTTGTTTGAATGGAACTGTACTTTCATTTGGTCATTACAGTTCATTTACATGCTCTTTATTTTACAGGACGAGGCCACGCTCGACGCTGTGGACCTGGCATCAGTGCCAGGATTCACCGTGCCAGTGACAGTCCATGTGGGAGATCAGGTTTCATCAGGATCTAGACCACTGAGACCAACTTCTGGAGTGAATACGGTTCGTGACAAAATAGTGAAAATACACAAAAGTATCAGAGGGTCATTCCATCAGGGGAATCCTGTGCTGAGCAACGGACACACCTTTGCTTTTGAATATGGTGAATGGGTGACAGGGACAGTTGGCGTGGATCAGGGAGAGCTTGTTGATGCAGGTATAGGGATGTCATTAATGAAAGGGTTAGAATACATGCTTGGCAAATACAGCACGTTTTCTGATGCTGGCAACCAGTACATGTGCTGTTATCTGTGAGCATGGGCGCTATGCAGTAGGTGATTCACATGTGGAATGGTCGATGTCAATGGAAAAAGTGTTGTTGTACATTTGGCAACACTTGAAGATGTTTGTAACTATGCATGCCAGTTGTCTGTTTCTCTTTGTGCTGGACAGAGGCCTTCTGAGATCGCTGCAGTTTCTGTGACAAATCCTGTCACAGATGACCTCAGTTCAGAGTGTTTGTCTGAGCATGTGGTGTGTGCTGAAAAGAGTGTTACTTGCAGTGACTTTGAATCTGCTTCAATCACAGAAAGCAGTAGTTGTAAGCGTAAGAGATTAAATGTACATTAAAAGGAAAAGTTCTGATGTCACTGCTGTGAATTCAGATGAAGAATGTATTTGTGATGTGTCCTCTAAGGAGCTGCAGTTTGATCCCTTTGCACAAAGCTTGTGCAACTTTTTTAATCAAACAGTTAAACGTGGAGTTTGAGAAGCAGGATAGGCAGATGTGTTCGTCAGCTGGCATGTTGGGAACTCCTTGCAGGAGTGACAACATTGTGGCTGATGGTAACTGTTTTTTTCGCACAGTGTCTCAAGCTGTGTCTGGTACACACACATTAAATTGAGACAAGCTGTAGTCAAACGCGTAGAAAAGAACGTGTATGAGTTTTTTTTAAGATCTCAGTATTCTTCTGTGGGTGAGTATCTCAATGCATCAAGAATGAGGCATGTTGGTAGTTGGGCTACCCAGATTGAGATTCAAGCTACTGCAGATTTCTTAGGTGTGAGTGTTTATACTTATTACAATGATCATACTGATATGCGCTGGAAAAACCTTCTAACATTTTGAAGCAGGCAGGTAGAACAGACAGTGGAACAGCTAGAGTGGGCAGATCGGTGTGAGCTTTTGCGGCATAATCCTGTCACTGCGGCAAGAATGTTTGACTTCCGCTGGCATTGTTTCTTGAAAGAAGTGCTGATGTCTCCTGCAAATCCAATAGGCAAAATAAAGGACTACTCTTATAGGGTGGAGTTCCAGCAGCGTGGCTCCCCTCGTGTCCATTGCCTCTCTTGGATTGAGACTTCTCCCATTATTGATCAATAAACTGAATTACCTCTGCATCTGTGTTTTTATTGTTACGTGACATGCAAATTACCGTCCAACAATGAAGAATTATTGGACACTGCGTGTCGTTTAGAATGCTGCTGCACAGATGTTACAAAGACATGTTAAAAAAGGCTAAACTGTGTGTCGTTTCAGTTTTCCCAGACTTCCATCTGCATGCACGTTTATTTCTCGCAGTGTCACTGATGAGGAAAACACAAATTCATGTGCGTGTAAGCTCACTGAGGGACAGACGCTGGCACAGTGTGCTTGCAGATGTAGGGGAAAGGCTAGCTTAGTGCAAATGAAAAAGGAGGTTGCAGCAAAAATCATGTCTGCAGTCAAAGAAGTTGTCAGACATGACTTCGAAACAGCTGAGGAATTGTTTCAGTATGTAGGTGTCACCCAGGGTCGTGTCGAGGCTGCCTATAATTGTTGTGCTACTAAAATGCAAGTTGTATAAGAGGCAGGCTGGATATTGGAGCAATCAATATAGCAAACCCCTCTTCAAGTGTTGGAATGCAAATATTGACATCCAGTTTGTTGTTGATGCGTATGCCTGTGTTGTATATATTTCTTATATCTCTGAAGCTGAGAAAGAAATGGGATTATTGTTGCAGTGTGCACAACATGAGGCAGCAAAGGAGGGCAACAAAGATGCAGAGGACAGCCTGAAAAATTTGGGGAGTGTTTGTCAGTCTATGAACAGCCTCCTGAGCACACACCTCGGTTGTGGAGATAAACAGGCATCTGAAAGAGTGTTGTCTTTGTTCCTGTGGGTGAAAACACTGTTCGAATGAGTCTGCCTTTAACAATTTTACAACCTAAGGCTTCACATGATTTCAGTGCAGACGACGTGTGGATGACAAACATTGGTGACAGATACAGGAACAGGCCAGCGAGCGTTGATTGGAGACATGTTTGGCTTGGTTTGCGTCGCAGTAAGAGATTTAACCGACACCCTTTCGTCAAACTTTTTGACAGGTATTGTTTTCTACCCTTATCCGAGTAACCTTTGACCTCAATTAGCATATTCGTCAGACATGAATTTGCATATTTTATTCAGACATGAATTTGCATATTCCTCAGACGGATGACGTGTGTTTCTTCAATGCATCCCTTTACATCTGTATAGGTCCGTAGGAAAAAAGAGGTTTGTGAGGGGAGGATATTCCCAGACAGAGGTGTCACTTGGACGGATGATGTGTGGTTCTTCAATACATACTTATACATATGTATAGGTCTGTAGAAAGAGAAAGAGGTCCGTGAGAGCCATATTCCCAGACAGATGTGACGAATGATGTGTGGTTCTTCAATACATACTTATACATATGTATAGGTAGAAAATAAAGAAGTAGGACTTGATAATGAACTGTGACCGTGTATTAATGAGGTCTATGAGATGGGTCAGCTTTGACTATTATTAACTTTGACTCTGCGTTATTATTGATCCGTTTTGTTTATAAAAGACTGGCGTTTTCGTCTAAACATTTAAACATTTATGTCTACAAAAGACCGGTATATTTAACCTAAATAGTTATGCATTTTTCGACTATAAAAGACCGGGCATTTCGGTCTCCGCAATTTGACAACAGCCAAACAAGATGCCCAGGAGCGGAGCGGGAGCCTGCAAGAAAGCTGTGCGGATCGCGGGGATACCCGGTAAGTAAAGTAAATATACTAACATCGGTTTTAAAATGTGTATATTTATAAATTATTTATTTATTTATTTATAGTTGTTGCTGCAGAGTTAGCTGACATCGGCCTCACACAGTCGGATACCGGTACTGTTTTAATTTTTCTGTGTTTATATCTTTTCAATATTTAAAAAAAATAATAAATTCATTAAAAACATGATTGTTTTTGTTTTGTTTTGTTTTAATAGATCTGGTAAAGTCTGCAGATAAGTTGGATTTCTCCGACAGTTTTAACCAGGATGAACTCACCGAGATCTTTTCTCCTGAGCGAGAAGGGAGAAACTTTCTCACCGGTAAAACTCCGTTTACGTAGGTCGCATAATACAGCGCATCCGCGTGCGGTTCATTTAAAAAAAAAAAAAAAAAAAAATCTTCCAGTTGCGGTAGAAATCCATCATCCCGCATCGTCCAACGTCATCTTCCACGGCGATATTCCCGGTATCCAAGAACAAGAAGAAGCTGGTGGTTTAGCGGAGAGTTTCGGAGGGGCTGTCCGGCCTGAAGGGATTCATCCTGGGGGAAACGGAGCGCAAAACTCGGGCTGGGGTAAATCCAATATAATAATATATAATTACCGGCTTACTCTTGGCGCTTCAACTTTCAAATGAAAGAAGGACCGTCCCATACTCTGTCGCGAGGCAGTGTCGTCACAGCCTGTGATGACGTACGATGTTCTCATTGGCTAACGCCCGTGACAACGTACGACGTTCTCATTGGAAAACGTCCGTGATGACGTATGATGTTTACATCTGCCAAGTCTGCGAAGCTGCATTTTGACTGATTTGACTGAATGATTTGACTGATTTATTTTTTTTTTTTTTTTTTACAGAACAACCGCCCCGGACTTCGACTCCAGCACGGTGTTCTCTTTACCCATATTTTTCTGTATCGCCTATATCTCCTTGTTTAACACCAAACAAGACATTACCTCTGGTCATCCCACCAACTCCACCTTCAACACCTCTGGCCCCTGTGCGTGCTCCTGTGCGTGCTCCTGCATCACCTCTGACCATCCCTCCAGCTCCACCTTCAACACCTGTGACCCCCTCGCGTGCTCTTGCATGTGCTTCTGCATCACCTTACCCCACCCTACCTACTCACGTGTCCTCTAGAGCTGTCAAGGTTTCTTCGAGAAGGGCAGCCCGTGCTGTACGACGCCCGAGGTATCGGAGAATTCCACGGCATCTGTGGTTTCAGCCAAAAGTTGCCAGAAAACTATTTGACGGTAAAGTATTATGGATTGAGTATTTAAGTTTATTTATTTATTTTTAGATATTTAAAACTTTAATAGTTGTTGTGTTGACAGATGCAAATGCGACACGGCAGAGTCAAAGCCCAGCTACAGCGGGCGAGCAGAGAAATCGTGTGAGGAACGAAGCGACACCTGTTGGTGCGGCATCGGCCGCAACGCCAGCTGCCCCAGCGTCAGTTGTGAGAGGATCAGCGGTGGCGGCAGCCGCTACAGCGCTGTCTACAGCGGCTGCAGAGGGACTGTCCGCAGCATTTGCTGCTGCTGCTGCAGCAGCACTAGCAGCGGCACCGGCAGGGGGAGCTGAGACGGTGACGGCTACGGCGGCAGAGCTGGAATCCATGAAAATCTTCAGTCAAGTAACGCTGGCTTACGTTTCCTTTTTGTCTGCTCAGTAGTAGTAAGTAGAAATAATAGAAATGGATAGAACATTAGATTCTGACCCTTTGTCGTCCGACTGTTTAGACAGAGTTCCTGCTGAAATAGAGATAGCTGTAGACCTACTCAATCTTTTGCCGATCCCCTCGCGAATAGATGAAAATGTAGAGGCCTCTTTTGCAGAAAGAAACAGCGTCGACCCTTTACAGGCCATAGACGATGCTCTCCGTCGTCTCAATCAGCCCCCCGCAGATCCTTTACAGGCCATAAACGATACCCTGCAGAGTCTTAATCAGACGTCGAGTACGGTACAAGAGGGAGAGGGGATGGGGGAGGGATCGGACACTGCGCAGGCGCCGCGGACGGTCCCACACCGGTCTTTTAACACAGAGCGACTGAGACGTACCCTGACGGTTCCTCCCTCGGGAGACGTGCCTGACGTCGCGACATTTTACAGAGACGTGATGGGGCAAATTCAAGAATTGGCTGACGAGGCACGATCCAGGGCTAACCGTAATGACGTGGTACAGCTCGAGGTGGTGGGAGAAAATGTAAGAGATCACATCGCTGTTTCGGCGGACGCTGACGGTGAAAATATTTTCCTGGCTTTTGAAAATTTGCTCGATCGTCTGGTACAATCCAACTCCGATATCGCCACGAACGAAAGCCTCGAATTTATTGTTCAGATAGTGCAAAACCCTAGGGGTGGTATCAAACGTAACCTGGGGAAAACTTTGGACGGTGAAATTATAAATAAGAAAAGACGTCACTTGTACGTTGTTGAAAATAGGAAAGATCAGCTGTGCTTTGCCATCAACTTGGCTCACGTGGCCGATCCTGAGCTGACTGACGGTGAGAGTGAGAGGTGGGGGAGAGAGTTGCAACACCGAGCGGGCTTAGATCATCAGACTCCGGTCACTTTTAGCGATATACGAAAATTTGAAGAGATTCTGGGTCGTAAAATTGTGGTGTTTTACAGAACGACCGACTGTCGACCCGTTTTCAATCTCTGTCATTTTGAGACAAACTTCTCAGACGGTTCTAATCCTCTGTTTTTGTTTTTACTGCAAAACCACTACTATGGGATAAAAAATATTAAAGGCTTTGTAGGAACAAGATTCTTCTGCAATTTCTGCTACAAGGGATTCGACGACTTGTATCTGCATAGCTGTAAAGGCTACTGTCAGGTCTGCAACGACCCCGTCTGTCCCACGGAAAGGTTCAGACCTCTCATTTGTTCAGACTGTCACAGGACGTGCAGGTCGCTCTCTTGTTTGGCTAGACACAAAAAGGTTAAACCGGGAACTACTTTTAGCCTCTGCGAGTCGGTAAAAAAAATGTGAAAGATGCGGACTGTGCTACTGCGTCGGCAAGAGCTCGGGTAAAAAAAAAAAAAATTGCATCGTTGTCCCATCTTAAAATGCAGAATCTGTGGGGAGAAATTACCCTCCGGCTCAGAGGACCAACATCAGTGCTACATCAGGCCCCTGCCTCGAGAGGAGGAGCACCCCGATTTGATTTCTTACGACTTTGAAACATTCATAGGTGAGAGCGGTGAACACGTCCCTTTTCTAGTGTATGCCAAATCGTCTAAAGGTGCAGAGAAGGTGTTTTACGGACTAGACTGCGTTAAATCCTTTCTGTCGTACTTTCGGAGCAGACGTTTCAAGGAAAATGTTTTTGTGGCGCATAACGCTAGAGGATTTGACAGCTACCTCATCTTGAAGGGTATGTTACAAGAGGGTATGACGCCGCAGAGGATTCTCATGACGGGGAGTAAGATCCTGAGTCTCGAGGAGCCTCACTACCGTCTAAAGTTCATAGACTCTCTTTTTTGACCATGCGTCTTAGCGCTATGCCTAAAGCCTTAGGGTTTGCCGATCAAAGCAAGGGGTATTTCCCTCACAAATTCAGCTCGAAAAACCACCTCCGGTACGTAGGGCCCCATCCTTCACCCTCATACTGCAACGTAGAGGGCATGACGCAGCGTGAGCGGGAAGAGTTTTACAGCTGGTACAACGGCGTCCGTCACGGTACCTTTCACTTTAGAGAAGAAGCTGTGCGTTACTGTAAAAACGACGTCGACATTCTCTCCAGGGCTTGCACCGTCTTTAGAGAAGTTTCTCGGCGGTACGGGAGTCGACCCTTTCAGCTGTATCACCATCGCTTCGGCCTGTATGAAAGTGTTTCTCACCAATTTCTTGTCTCCTAATACTCTGGCCGTACCGTGCCCCTACAACTACGAGCATCGGTGTAAAAGATTCTCAAATTCATCCATCCAATGGCTAGAGTGGGTAATGTACAAACAAAACATCTTTATCCAGCATGCCCTGAATATGGGAGAAAAACAGTTGGGCCGTTATTTTGTCGACGGTTATGCCGAGATTGACGGTGTAAAATATGTCTGGGAATTTCACGGCTGCTTTTTCCACGGTTGCCCCAGGTGTTTAAGCCCTACAGATACCTGTCCTTTGAGAAGGGTGACGTACGGGGGACTTTACGCGGCTACCGAGGAGAGAGTGCAGGCTCTAAAGTCAGAACACGGCGTCCGCGTCACCGTCCTGTGGGAGCACAAGTGGGAGGAACTGAAAAAATCATGAGACGGGATGAAACAGTTTCTCCGTGTTTTTAACCCCCCGGATCCTATCCTCTCTCTCCGCGCCACGCTCTTTACGGAGGTAGAACGAGCGCCCTGAAGCTGAGACACTCTGAGGGGTCTGACGAAACTGTGCACTATGTCGATTTCACCTCTCTGTATCCTTACGTTAACAGCACTTGTTCTTACCCTCTCTGCCATCCCACTATCATCTACAGGGATTTTGAAGACCCGCGACGGTACTTTGGCTTCATCAAGGCTACCGTCTACCCTCCCCGGGGGCTCTTTTTCCCCGTGTTACCGTACAAAAGTCCGGGAGGTAAATTACTCTTTACGCTATGCCGCACCTGCGCAGACGCAAATAATCAAGAGGGCCCGTGCCTGCACGGCGACGAAGCCAGAGCATTGACGGGGGTCTGGGTCACGGTAGAGTTCAACAAATCGCTGGAGCTGGGGTACAGAGTGAGTAAAATCACAGAAGTTTGGCACTTTGATAAAAGTAGCGATACCGTGTTTGTAGACTACATACACGTTTCTAAAAGGAAAACAGGAAGCCTCGGGTTACCCGTCGGAGGCGACTGATCAGGAGAGCAGAGAAAAATACATCAGGGACTATCACGCCCATCAGGGGATCTTGCTAGATGCAGATAAAATCGAGGTCAATCCCGCCAAGAGACAGGTTGCTAAACTATGCCTCAACAGCTTTTGGGGAAAGTTTGCACAAAGGCACAATCTGCTTCAGACTAGCATCGTCTCTGAACCCAAAGAATTTTTCAGTTTTCTGTTTTCGGGCAAATACCTAGTGGAGTACTTTAACGTTCTGGACGGCGAGAGAGCCCTGATTCAGTGGAAATACAGAGGCATCCATCCTCCGGGTAAAACCAGCAATATTTTTATCGCGGCGTTCACCACAGCCTATGCACGTCTGAAACTCTACGGCTATCTGGAAAAGTTGCAGGAGAGAGTTCTCTACATTGACACGGATAGCCTGATTTATGTGGTGAGGCGTGGCGAGACCCCCCTAGAGTTGGGGAATTACCTGGGGGAACTGACCGATGAACTGGGGGGAGATCACATTCAAGAGTTTGTGTCAGCAGGTCCCAAGACATACACCTACCTGACGAGAAATCAAAAGAAAGTAGTGATGCGTGTCAAAGGTATCACTCAGACCGGAGAATGCGTCGAGCGGGTAAACTTTGACAGCATCAGTGACCTGGTGGAGGGTTACCTCCGTGGCTCGCGAGAGGGCGTCATTGAGACTCCTCAGCACAACATAGATTTTTTAGCACAAACCCCTTTTTGTCACGTCCTGACATTTCAGAAAAAGCTCAGGGTGGTGTATGACAAAAGACGTCTGTTTGCAGATGGAACAACTCTGCCTTTCGGATATTAGTTTATTCTTTTCCCCCGTCGTCATGGAGGAATTTGATTCTAAAAAGGTTTGTTTTTCCTTTCTCGTGTCTGTGCAATAAGCACATTGTATATTTTGCAAAAAAATTTACGGTAAAAAAAATGTACGGTAAAATGTAAAAATGAATAAAAAATTAACTTTGTCGAAGGTTTGCCTGATTCTTTTTGAAGAAGTTTTAAAAGATCGGTAATCATGTTTGTTTTTGATTTTTTTTTTTTTTTTCTTTTTTTTTTTATGAATGGGAACTGGGTACTGATGGAATGTTTGTTTTCCAGGAGACAAACACTCATCCCTGGGTAAGTGAATTTTCCTCGCCTTCACCGAACACAGCTTTTATATTTCTGTTTCTTTCTTATTCATTTATCGGAGACTTATTTTGTCTTGTTTGCATACAGAGAACACTCATCCGTCATCTGAAAACCAGTGAACTTTGTGACTTTGCCGGCATCATAGGGAAAGTTGTTCAGAAATCATCTCTGCGCACATATTGCACCAAGGATGGTGTGGAAAAGTTTTTCTTTTATCTGGCAATCGCAGATGAGACAGGCAGCGTTAGAATTATGGTATATGGAAAAACACGTTATAATGAAATCGACGAAGGCAAGTCCTACGTGTTTACAGATTTAAAAAAGGATAAGGTTAGTGTTAAGGTTATCTCACGGAGCTACGTGGAGACGAAAACTGTGACAGTCCCTGAAGAGTATGAGATGGAAGCTCGGAAACTCATTTATCCCGTGAGACCGGTCTTCCCCATCGCCGACAAGACGGGAGGCACCCAGCTGCAGACCTCAGTCGTCAAGCCCCTACCCCCGCCGTCTGGCCCGTAAATGTGACAAAAAGGGCTTTGTGCTAAAAAACCCGGCATTTCAAAGAAAAGCTCAGGGTGGTGTATGACAAAAGACGTCTGTCTGCAGCCCCTTCGTCATGGAGGAAATTGATTTTGAACCCAGGTTTATTTTCTCTTTCTCCTGTCTGATTGTGGGCCCTAGCGGCTGTGGGAAAACATATTTTGCAAAAAATGTATTGGAGAACTGTGAACGTGTTATGGACGTTGTTCCTGAAAATATTGTATGGATTTATACTTCTTTCCAACCCATGTACGGTGAACTGCAAAAGATGAATAAAAAAAATTAACTTTGTCAAAGGTTTGCCTGATTCTTTTGAAGACGAAGACTTGTTTCCTCCCGATAAAAAGCATCTGATCGTTTTAGACGATGCTATTTTTCAAGCCTCTGAAGTAGTTAAACTTTTTACTCAGTACAGACATCATAGAAACATGAGTGTCATGATGTTGACTCAAAATGTGTTTCACCAAGGTAAATACAGTCGTACCATCAGTTTGAACAGCAATTACATGGTCATGTTTAAAAACCCCCGAGATAAACTACAGATCAAAGTCTTGGCTCATCAGATGTTCCCCTCCCAAAAGGCGTTCTTTTTAGAGAGTTTTGAAGACGCCGTCAGAGACGCCCACAGGTATTTAATCGGTATTTACTTAAAGCTCTATACCACGCCTCACCCAAGAAACATAAAGACATTCTCCTTCACAGCTCTCCGGATTTTATCCGGGCACTGTGTGAGATTGCCTTAAATCTTTTGAAGGGGAACATCCCTCTGACTCCTTCTCAATTCAAAAAACTGAAAAGGCAGAGAGGAATCATCAGACTGTTGGCCGATAAGAAAGTCGGTTTAAAACGTAAAAAGTTGACTCTTGAGAAACAGTCGGGCGGGTTTCTTTTACCTTTACTTTCAGCCGCCGTACCTCTCATCGGGAATCTTTTAGGAGGACTGGTGAAAACACGCTAAACAAAATATGACTCTGAAGAAGGCCCAGAAAATGTATCTGGTTTCACCCCAGCAAATCAACCGGTTAACACAACCGCCTTTATCTGTCAGAGAAACTGCGGAGGGAGATTTGGACGACAGAATGAGAGCCGTTTTAAACGAGCCCGGATTGAATCCTTATGAAAAAGTTAAAAAGTACAACGCTTTGCTGCAACGCTATTTAACCTTTATGAAACAGGATAAAAAAGACCAGCGTCGAGTGACTTTGACCTTGCAGCGTGACCCCGCCGAAGGGAGGGATGACACAGTCCTCCAGAGGGACGGCGACTGGGACGGACGTTATGATGAGCGTGATGACGGCGTTGGCGTTCCGGTTTATGACCGGGGTTTTGACGGAACAATCGACGACGTTTTGAAAAGCCTCCCCCCGAGAGACCGCAAAAATGCCGATTACATCTTGAGGAAATTATCCAAAAGCGACGCCGGTTGGAATTCAAAAGGTGAATTTATTTATAGGGGTAATGTGGTGAAAGGATCTCACATGATTGATTTATTCAAACACCTTTCATTCCCTTATAAAAAATCCCACGCGCCACCCCCCGAGGGATGGTTAAAGTTTTTAACGACTTTGTCAGAACTGAACATCCCTTTAACCTCTGTGAGTAACCCTCAGGCTCGCAATCAATACCGACGACTCAAGACGGACGCGTACGAGGACTCGGTACAAGACACTGACGGCGGCGCAACCGGCGACGTTATAAGGAAAAAGAAAACGTGTTGGATCATTCCTGAAGAAGAAGGAGAAGAGAGTCTGAAACGAGAAACTCATCGAGAGACTGGTCAAAACAGGAGAAAAATCAACATGTCACCCCAATGGATTACCCCTCGAGAGACGCGATCACGAAACAGGAGAAAAATCAACTTGTCACCTCAATGGATTTCACAGTAAATAAATGAAGATGTCAAACTGTCTTTATTCAATAAATGTTTATTCATCATTATTCAAGCGTACAGATTCTTTTTTCTAACATGTTTAAGACAAAACATAAAAGATGACAAAGATAACTAAAAGATAACTAAACATAAAATTATTTTAAAAAATCAAAATCAGGTGTCGCAGCACCGTTTAAAAAACTGAAAAGAGCAGTTTCCCTGTTTGGAGGATCTGGTAGGTTTCTTGATACAGCGTCGATATTTCTTCACAAAGTTGTACGCCTTGAGATAATTTTATCACATCGTCTTCGTACAGCTCCAATACTTGCTCAAAAGATAATCCGCAGGCACGATGGCTGAGATAAAAAGCGCAGTGGTGACCGCAAAAGGACGATAGGGGGTGTTGCAGTTGAGTGCTGTGGTACTTGATGTTTTGAGAATATTTTTCCAGAAACTTTAAAATGCTTGACGGGTAATAAGGAAAGTCTGGCGGGAATCCATAAGAGTCAAAGAAGGTGGCTTCGCCGTCTTTTTCCAGCGTTAAAGATAACCAATGCTCCCCGGGCATGTAGGAGGGGTGTGTGTTGACGATAAAGTAGGCCGGGAGTCTGAAACTCTGCGTTAATGAGGGCAGTTGATCGGACGCCCACACTCCACAAAACACATCGCCCAGTAGGCCCTGTAATAGGCTCTGCAGTTGAAGACTGTCCATGTCACTCTTGCAGAATTAATAATAGTCCACCAGGACCTGTCTTTTAGAGTCAATCTCCAGGATAGAATCATAACAGGCGTACACTATGAGTGTAGCGGTGTGCGGAAGGGGCGTTCTGAACCTCATCTCCAACCTTAGATTACCGCTTGACATGGGAGACAATGCATCGTTATCATCGGCGGGGTTGAGATTAAAAGCAAACAGGGAGTACCCGTTGTTAAATCCCTCGCGGTCGATGCACAAAGGTAAATCTTTCAGATGTCTCCCCGTAGCCAAAAACATGTTGTAAAACTCTCTGACCGCTAATCTGCCATTGAATTGCGGCTGAAAAGCCTTTGCAGGAATCTGTTTACCGTCCTGACAGAGAGCCAGATACTCTACATCATTGTGGCGGAAATTGAAGGGTGACAAATCTCTTCTTCCGTTGAAAGCTTCGTGATGAACCATACCCAAAACCACATACTTGGGCATGGACCCTAGAAACAGATTCTCCTGGTTGCATATCCTTGAATTCTCGGGGATGGAATATGTTTTCACGTTGACGCGGCTAAGGGGATACAGAGCGTTCCCCCTGAGTAAGGCAGCTGCGTGACCTAATCTCACGGCGGGGGAGACGGTGACCTTTTTCACAAAGAGAGAGGCCCCCAGTATTTTCAGATGGAAAGTGGAGGCCCGGGCGGCCGAGAGACAAAAGGCGTCGCTGGCACGCGTCAGTTTGACTCTCAAGTCGACTGCGTTCAGCATGAGCCTCTCGCAGAAAAATATGTCCCCGTGCAGAGGACCGAAAAGGTGAAGTTCTCCCGACTGGGTCGTAAACGAGGCTCTTTTATTGAGACCGTCGTTTGGTCCGTTAACGGTCACTATAGAGTCTATAGCACCGGGGGTATCTTTGTAAAAAAGTCCCGCGCTGAATTGACTCTTGAGCGTATCCTCTGAAAAGTTGAGCAGAGCTTCGATCATGGCACGGTAAGGGTGTGTGGCGCTGGACTGTGAAATCAATCTGTCACCCAGAATAACGTCGCACTGATCGAAAATTGTATTCAAGGGATAATTGATGAGGCCTACGGGCGCGTCGTTAGCCAAGTTTGTACCGTCCGCGTTTGTAATTTTAACACGAACGTGCAGCAAGGTGTCGTTGAGATCCAGATACTTTTCCCCATCTCCTGGAATGAAAAACTCTATAGGACCCCCGTCGCTGATGGCTGCCACAAATTTCTGTGTAGGTTTTGTCCTCGATAGAAAGCTGCGTCATAGGTGCCGAGAACAAATCTAACTCTGACAAGGTACACTCTGGAAAATCGGAAAACATGGCTCTTTTACATCAGAAATCTCCAAATTCTTTTTAAAATATATCAGAGCTCCTCTCGGACTTCCTCTTTGTCCGCCTGCTTCCCCCGACTGATTTCTTTCTTTTACCTCTGGAACGTTTGAGAGACGGATGGGATACGTTGTCCGGGAGGTCGTCTCTTCAGTCTACGCGATAAGACCATAATACCTCCAGATCCCTCTTGTTTCTGCTGGTTGCCGGTAAACTTTCCCACCGCTTGGTTGATGACGTCGGAGGCAATGTTGCTGGCCACTGTTTTAAGATGAGGTTTAACGATGGAGAAGCCTTTCACCACCAGAGGGGATACAAAAACGGAACAATCTTGAAAACAGAGAGCCTATACATGACGTGTGCTCCGTAAAATCCCGGTAAATCCCCTCCTACTTGTCTCTCATAATATTGTACAAAGCGGTGAGGATCTTCTGCCCATCCCGTCTGAGCCATTTTTTAAAATGACGATAAAAAAAAACAGTTTGCGGTCAGAAGTTCAGTTACCGTCGTGAGACGTTTAGCACTGAATGATATCTGTTCAGGTAGACGCATTATATAGTTCCTTGTTACGAGCAGCCGTCGGTCTAAAGTGGAGCGTTACAATAGTTTTACCGTAGGTGAATTTTACAGGTCTGTTTTGATCCGTTTTTATCTGGATCTGAATGTTTTCAATATGCTGTATTGACACAGGCAGATAGTAGGGGGGATTGAAATGTTGTGTGATGATCTCTGAATCCACCCTCGACGTCGACTGTTCTCAAAAGCGGAGCGTAAGCGTCCCCTACGAGCTGCGGTCGAACCACGTCGCTGTAACAGTAAAGATGATAAAACCCTGCTTTTAAATCCATAGGATAGTGAGCCAACTTTTGGTTAAACTCGAACCATTCTCCCTCTTTAAGACCAATCACGTAAGCCATAGGCGCGTGAAAACGTACGTGGGTCTGACCTCCGGCCTGGAAATCAAATTTCTTCTGAACGCTATTAAAATGAATATAAATATCGGAATTAATTCTTCTAAAGAAAGCATCCAACTCCAACCTGAACTGCGGCACTGTGCTATAATATCCTCCTTGAAACCTTTGGCGAGACACACGGTCCTTTTCAGAGCTCGGCCTCCAATCAAAGTAGGCCTCCTCGTGAGGTATGTTATACCAGGTATGCGGGTACGAAATCTCCGTCATGGCGACCTCCCATTGTCCTTCCAAGTCGATATGCTGCGCTAGATCCACACGGAAATCGTCGCTCGTATTATCTTTGAAAACATTTTGACTGGCGTTGGAGGGTAGGGTGATGTAAAACCCCTCATCTTTTGAACCGTACATGATGGAATGATGATTTGTGTAAGAGCGTCCGTTTTTTATATATCCTTTAAATCCGACGCCTTCACCCAGCTGTTGAATTTCTCGGGCCAATTCTTCCAGCGTACAAAGACTTGTTTTTCACCCTTGACGGTGCGTCGCTTTAGAATCTCCTCGACATGAAACACTTTGTCTTGAGCCAGTTTTACTTTTTGCAACTCTTGCTCATAAAATGAACCTTGGACCGGTTCTCCGTCATAATCTTTGAGTTTGTACACAGGGGGGATGCGTGGGATGCAATCAGACACTGTAAACACTTCGTCTGTAAAACTCTGTTCATATTTTTTATCAAACACCCCTTTCAGCTTTGATATCCTGACTAGATCCCCCGTTTTAAATTTTATCTTTTGATTACACTTCTGAGGTGTACCGTACATGTTTTGAAACACCTGTAAAGTATTTTCTTTAGTCACCTGCATGGGGGTCATTTTAATACTGCTGTGATTGTAGCTTTTTACCGAGTCTTGTAAAACGTCCAGGTATCGCATAGTGTTGTTTGCTGTAAAATATCTCCACATTCTACTTTTTAGAGTACGGTTAAATCTTTCAATCACAGAAGCCTTGAGATCGCTGGCGGTGGAGAAATGTACGATGTTGTGTTTTTTCATCAGAGCCTCGAAACTCTTGTTGAAAAATTCTTTACCGTCGTCCGTCTGCAGCTTTGCGGGCGTCCGACTTTCCTCAAACACAGATTCAAAGGCCTTTACCGTCTCAGCCGCAGTCTCTCTTGAGAGGACGCACGTAGGCCCTCTTGGAAAATACATCTATGACGGTTAAAAGATAATTATAACCGTCGTTAAACTCGGCTAAAGCTTGCATATCACACAGGTCGGCTTGGAATTGGTTTAAAGGTCGCGGGACAAACACTCTGTTTCTAGCAAAATGTACTCTGGCGGGTTTGTGCAGGGTGTAAGCATCCTGCTCGGCTAAAAAAATCTTTAGCTTTCTCAAGCTCGACCCCCTCTCCAGTCTCATCTAGCACCCCCTGACGGAGTCGTTCTACACCTCCGAAGCTGCCGGGATGGGCAGGATTGTAGTACACTTTTTTCATGGTTTCACAGACATGCTGAAACCCGAATGAGGAAAAAACAAACTGAGCAGAGCTACTTATTCTTTTTTTTTTTATTAAACACAACAGAAAAAAAACATTTGACAAAACTTTATCAAAACGGTCGTCATACAAAACATGTAACATATAAAAAGCATACGTATCTAAAACTAATAATTTTTCAATTTTATCAAAAACGGTCGTCGTACTAAACATGTAACATATTTTTTAAAAAGCACACGTATCTAAAACTAATGTTTTTATCAAAACGTTCGTCATACTAAACATGTAACATATTAAAAAAAGCACACGTATCTAAAACTAATAATTGATCAACTTTATCAAAACAGTCGTCATACTAAACATGTAACATAAAAGAGTTAAAAGAGAAAAACATTTATTCGTCCGGCCCTCCAGATCCGGCGGACGGTTCTCTTTGTCCTCCAGACCAGCATCGTCCAAGTTTGAGCAAGAAGGGAAAGAAGACGAAACCCGTCTGACCATCCGATCACCCGGTTGTCTTTGTTCTCCGGACCGATCAGGGTTCTCATTCTGCTCTGCTCCGGTTTTCCTAAGACGTTTCCCATGTCTCGGCCTTCCCTTCCCATATCTTGAGCGCATAGTCAAAGTGCGCTTCATCCCAATCGGTAGGGGCCGTCATCACATCGTCGATGGCGTCGTAGACATGGTCTACATATTTCAGATTTTGCAAAATTTTCACGATCGCGCGTACGAGTCTCCCCTTACTCACTACAATCTGGTTCTGAGTGAGAAAGTATTGGACGGCGGGAATAAAGTCTGGGGTGCACAATTTTCTTATCAACCGGCGATAGTTGCTGCAGTAATAGTCATGCCCGATGTCAAACAGACACTCGTGCTGCCGCTGGCTAGGATGGTTCGTCCGGCACCCGTTACACTTCTCTCGCTGGAGCTTGTTCAGAGTAAAATTGAGCAGATGGAGCACAATAGCTTTTACCCCTTTCAGGGCTACACTGTCCAACAGACCGTCCACCTCCTCCTCCTCTCCAAGCCCGTGTGGAGTGTCACAACCACACTCTGCAGACTGGGACTCAGAGGCTGAACCGGACTCACTCTCAAAAAGTTCAGTAGTCTCAGACTCTGCCGCCGGTCCCAGGAAAGTGGTGGCCACGCGTCGGGGTTTATCTTTGAGAGAGCTCATGGCTTAATGAATTGAATTTCTTAACCCCGAAATGAAGTTTTTTTATAGCGGATAGGCGGCGTCAATCTGTACAAAGTTAGAATAACAAATATAACCTAAAAAAGGAGAGGAGGAGCAGATATAGCCTAAAAGGAACAGGAGGAGGAGCGGCGGGAGTGGTCTAGAAGGGGGGCCGTTTTTTTCACCACAATAGCCTCATTCCAGTTCCGGCTGCTGTGGAAGAGACTGTCAGTTTTCCCACTGACTTGCTCTATCTTTTCATTCCATGCTGCTAAAGGAATAATCAGCAAAGTGCGAAACATGCCACAGTCTGAGCTAAAAAGATCCAGGATAAAATAATCCTTGACTCTATGACTAGCACGGAAGAACCAACGAGCTGTGCCGGAGGTTTTTGCGGGCCATACAGCCATAAACATTGTTTCTTTCTCCAGATACTCTCTGGGATATGCGTGTGATTTCTGCAGATAACTCTCTCATACCCGGCAAGATTCTTCGGGGTCACCGTCTTGAGAACCCCCCAGTCACCAGAGGACAGGATGGCTGCAGCTCCTGAGGCCCCCCGCAGCACTTGACCTTCTTCCCGCTGGTAAAAACACAACTCCCCCGTCTCATACTTAAACTCGTACCCCCAGCTACCACGCACTCCATAGGGCTCCAAAGACCATTCCTCCCGCAGAAGTTCCAAAGGAGGCCTCTGAGTTCGACGGAGATACACCACATTTTTCCGGGGCATGTATGTAGTAGACCGTGACAACCCAGAGTTGAGACCAGGAAGCAGAGCTGCAGTCTTACACGCTTCTCTGCGCCTCCATTAGAGCAGTTGCCCACCCAGTACTTTAGTATAGAGACTGTGTCTGTCCCCCGTCCACCTACATTGTTTAAAGATAAAAGAAACAGAGGAGGAGTTCATCATAAAAACTTAATAAAAATTAAATCAACATCTCCACCAGTACAAAACAAGAGCATTAAATGTGGACTCTTGAATATCAGGTCCCTGTCCTCTAAAGCTCTTTTAGTCAATGAATTAATATCTGATTATGATATTGATTTATTTTGTCTCACTGAAACCTGGCTGCAGGAGGGTGAATATGTTAGCTTAAATGAATCCACTCCTCCCAGTCATTGTAACACTCATATTCCTCGAAGTAATGGTCGAGGTGGCGGAGTTGGAGCCATATTTGACTCAAGTATATTAATAAATCCTAAACCTAAACTAAATTATAATTCATTTGAAAGTCTTGTTCTTAGCCTCACTCACCCAACATGGAAAACAGTACAGCCAATCCTATTTGTTATAATATATCGCGCTCCCGGCCCTTACTCTGAATTTGCATCAGGCTTGATCCTTAAAACAGATAAAGTAATCATTGTAGGTGACTTTAATATTCATGTGGACAACCACAATGATAGCCTTAGTAGTGCATTTATCTCTCTATTAGATTCAATTGGCTTCTGTCAGATTGTAAATAAACCGACTCATCGTCTGAACCACACCCTTGATCTCGTTCTCTCATATGGCATTGAACTTGATCATCTTATAGTCTATCCACAGAATCCTCTTCTTTCTGACCATTTTTTAATAACCTTCGAGTTCATATTACTGGACTATAAGCCTTTTTGTAGAAAGTCTTACAGCAGATGTTTATCTGACAGTGCTGTTGCAAAATTCAAGGAAGTGATTCCTTCAGTACTGCCATGTCTCAATGTAGCAGAGGACTTGTCTGCTCCCATGAGCCCCTCACAAATAGATCATATTGTTGAGAGCACTACAGGCTCATTACAGACAGCACTTGACTCTATTGCACCTCTGAAAAAGAAGAATATTAAACAGAGGAGGTTAGCTCCATGGTATAGCCAGCAGACTCGCAAATTA
This sequence comes from Nibea coibor, assembly GCA_023373845.1. Lineage (NCBI taxonomy): Eukaryota > Metazoa > Chordata > Actinopteri > Sciaenidae > Nibea > Nibea coibor. The sequence goes on from CM041722.1 coordinate 206,578, forward strand.
AAGCAAGTGGCACGTAATTCTGAACGCAAATGGCGTGCCACTAAACTGGAAGAATCTCGCTTAGTCTGGCAAGATAATCTTAAAACCTATAGGAAGGCTCTCCGTAATGCCAGAACAGCTTATTACTCTTCTTTAATAGAGGAAAACAAGAACAACCCCAGGTTTCTCTTCAGCACTGTAGCCAGGCTAACAGAGAACCACAGCTCTATTGACCCATCTACTCCTCTGGGTCTAACTAGTAATGACTTCATGAGCTTCTTTAATGATAAAATTAGGACCATTAGAGACAAAATACATCATGCCTTGCCTTCGACAGGCACTGATCTGCATTCTGATACAGCAAGTTTGGAAACAGCTGCAAAACCTGATACATATTTAGACAGCTTCTCTCCCATTGACCTTCATCAAATAACTTCAATAATTTCTTCATCTAAGTCGTCAACCTGTCTCCTAGACCCCATCCCAACCAGGCTGCTCAAGGATGTTTTACCTTTAGTTAGCCCTTCTTTACTGGATATGATTAACCTGTCTTTATTATCAGGATATGTACCACAGTCCTTTAAAGTAGCTGTAATTAAACCTCTTCTTAAAAAGCCCACTCTAGATCCAGAGGTTTTGGCTAACTATAGACCGATATCAAACCTTCCCTTTCTTTCTAAGTTACTCGAGAAGGCTGTAGCTAATCAGCTGTGTGAATTTCTTCATAAGAACAGTTTATTTGAGGATTTTCAGTCAGGATTTAGAGTCCATCATAGCACAGAGACCGCACTAGTCAAAGTCACAAACGATCTCCTAATGGCATCAGACAAAGGACTCATCTCTGTACTCGTCCTGTTAGATCTTAGTGCTGCATTTGACACCATAGACCATCAAATTCTTTTACAGAGACTGGAACATCTGATTGGCATCAAAGGAACCGCCCTAAGCTGGTTTAGGTCATATTTCTCAGATCGATCTCAGTTTGTTCACGTCAATGATGAATCCTCCATACATACCAAAGTCTGTCATGGAGTCCCACAAGGTTCTGTACTAGGACCACTTCTATTCAGTCTATATATGCTTCCTCTAGGGAACATTATTAGGAATCACTCCATTAATTTTCATTGTTATGCTGACGACACCCAATTATATTTATCGATCAAGCCTGATGAAACCAATCATTTAGCCAAACTGCAAGCGTGCCTTAGGGATATAAAAAGTTGGATGACCTATAACTTTCTGATGCTGAACTCAGATAAAACTGAAGTTCTTGTAATTGGACCCAAACACCTCAGAAACTCTCTTTCCGGAGACTTGGCCACCTTAGACGGGACCACCCTGGCCTCCAGCTCCTCCGTAAAGAACCTTGGAGTCATTTTTGATCAGGATTTGTCCTTTAATGCCCACATAAAACAAATTTCAAAGACTGCATTCTTCCACTTACGTAACATTACCAAAATCAGACGCATCCTGTCCCAAGCGGATGCAGAAAAACTAGTCCATGCATTTGTTACTTCTAGGCTGGACTACTGTAACTCTCTATTATCAGGCTGCCCCAATAAGTCTCTGAGGACTTTGCAGCTAATTCAGAATGCTGCTGCACGTGTCTTGACAGGAACCAAGATCAGAGATCACATCTCACCCATTTTGGCTTCCTTACACTGGCTACCTGTTAAATCTAGAATAGAATTTAAAATTCTTCTCCTTACATACAAAGCTCTTCATGGCCAGGCACCATCATATTTAAAAGAGCTCATAGTTCCCTACTACCCCTCTAGGCCACTGCGCTCTCAGAATGCTGGGTTCCTTGTGGCTCCCATAGTTTCCAAAAGTAGACTGGAAGCCAGAGCTTTCAGCTATCAAGCTCCTCTTCTGTGGAACAAACTACCTTTCTGGGTTCGGGAGGCAGACACGGTCACCACATTCAAGACTAGACTTAAGACTTTCCTTTTTGATAGTGCTCATAGTTAGGGCTGGCTCAGGCCTTCCCTTAGTTATGCTGCCATAGGATTAGACTACCGGGGGACCCCCCCGCCCTCCCCCCTTACTAACTAAACTTCTTCCCCGGAGTTTCTGTGCTTTCTCGTCCAGCAGGTTCTCATGGATCTTGACTGCTGCGGTCTGCTGCTGACGTCCACGCCTTACTGTAAACCCTCTCTCTCTCTTATCATGCATATCAATGTAAAGCAGTTCGATAACCCTTAGAGTCTGCATAAACGGGGCCTTACACCTTTTCTTTGGATATTACTAACTACACTTCTTCCCCGGAGTTTCTGTGCTTTCTCGTCCAGCAGGTTCTCATGGATCGTGGCTGCCGCCGTGGTCTGCTGCTGACGTCCACCATATTTAGCATTACATGCCATATATAGTCATTATTGCTACCATCCCCACTACAGCTTTGTTGGTTAATGACTTATTGCTGCTGTGCATCTGTGTTCCACTGCTACTGCAATCACCTTACCATTTATTGTAATTGTACAATATGTTTGTGTTGATTGTTCTGTACATGTGACATCCATTGCACGTCTGTCCGTCCTGGAAGAGGGATCCCTCCTCTGTGGCTCTTCCTGAGGTTTCTTCCACATTTTTTTCCCTGTTAAAAGGGTTTTTTGTGGGCAAGTTTTTCCTCACTCGAACCGAGGGTCTAAGGACAGAGGGTGTCACTCCCTGTACAGATTGTAAAGCCCTCTGAGGCAAAATGTGTTTTGTGACTTTGGGCTATACAAATAAAATTTGATTTGATTTGATTCAGGATCTCGTATAATCGTTACAGCAGTCTCTAATCGTCCGTGCTACATATTCGGATGTCGGACCCGCCATGGTGAGAATGTTCTTGATTTTTATCCGGTTAAAATAACGTCTTAATGCCGGTCTTTTATAGCCGAAAAATCCAAGTTAATAACCACCTCTGTCTGGGAATACCCCCACCACTCTCACAGACCTCTTTTTTTCCCCACAGACCTATACAGATGTAAAGGGATGCATTAAAGAAACACACGTCATCCGTCTGAGGAATATGTAAATTCATGTCTGAATAAAATATGCAAATTCATGTCTGACGAATATGCTAATTGAGGTCAAAGGTTACTCGGATAAGGGTAGAAAACAATACCTGTCAAAAAGTTTGACGAAAGGGTGTCGTTTCCAAGTTTGATCTTATTAACAGCTGTTTCATTTGACAAAACACAATACTGCAGAGATTTAACCAAGGGTGGTTATGTTGTGAAAAGAACCCGCACACAACCTGCAGTTGTGTGTTATGTGCGGTTCTGAAACAAAAAACACAGAATTGTTTTATCAAAGCATTCTACAGTTGTTTATGCCATATTACACAGACGGGCAGCTAAAACCTGTAGGCTTTGAAACATCAAATGTGCTTCGATTTCTGTCAACCACAGATTTGACAGATTGCATCAAATTGTCAGCACATCTCACCTGGCCATTCAGATAATAATCTTGGAAAGTGGAAAGTGAAGATTTAGACAATGTTGAGGAGTAAAACAAGGGGACATGGGATTGTTGAGGATGCCTGGTGTGAGTTGTGCCCTGAACAGGAATTAGATGGGTTAGAATGCAGGGAAATACAGAGAAGAAACACAGGACAATGAGGAACAGCTGGAACATATCCCTGACTTAGCTGTTCAGTGAGAGCAGATAGGTCATTTGGAAAAGAGGAATACCATCATGTGCAGAAGTGACGGTTTGGCATTGCTTCGCTCTCTTAATGAGACACAGATGGGTATTTTTTAAATCAAGTCAGACAGTGGTGTGTGCGCACGCAGCAGGCTCAGGGAAAGAAGCCAAACCCATTCCACATTTGTTACAGGTGGTGCTGGCACTGGTAAAAGCCATTTAATAAAGGCTATTCAGTATGAGGCAACAAGGAGTTTGGCACCAGTGTGTCGTCACCCAGTCGAAATTTGTGTTTTGTTGACTACTCCGACAGGGATTGCCACATACAATTTACATGCAACTACTATTCATAGTACATTTAGCATTGGCATAGATGTTCGCTTACCATACACACCTCTGGGTGAGGAAAAGCTGAACCCTTTACGTGCCAAATATAGCAGCTTGCAGAATTTAATTGATGAAATCTCCATGGTTGATCATAATCTATTGACTTGCAAACAGGGAATTGTTGCCTATTTGTTTAATTTGGCGTAACCTTCCACGTCCTGCTTTACGGTAAGCGTATTCTGTCACTTCCGGTTACCAGTGTTAGTGCCACGGTGCTCTCTGCTCTGCTCACTTAAACAATTTCTCGTACATTTCTCACATCCGTGACTATCTACGTAACTCCACACTACCTTTAAACTTGTTCTGTCTACACGAACAGGTTTCTTAGACTCAGGTAAAACTATCGGACTGCGGTTACCAGTCTCTCTGCTAGCCGCACTCTCTAGCCTAGCTTTAGCAATGGCCTCTCCCTGCTCTCCTCCTCTCTCCTCTCTCCTCTCTCCTCTCTCCTGCCCTGTGTGCCACATGTTCAGCTACTCCTCGTCCTCCTTTAGCGCTAATGGTACCTGTAATAAATGTAGTCTATTTGTAGATTTGGAGGTGAGGCTCAGTAAGTTAGAGGCACGGTACCTCACCACAGAACAGTCAGTAGCTGCTATAGTTAGCCAGTCCCCTGTAGCCGGTGCGGTACCACCGAAGGTAGCTTCAGCTAGCAGTCCCCCGGTAGTTCCCGAGCAGCCGGGAGGCTGGGTGACTGTCCGAAAGAGGCATAGCCCCAAGCTAAAGCCCACTGTACACCACCAACCGCTTCACGTTTCAAACAGATTTTCCCCACTCAGCGACACACCCGCTGAGAAACCAACTCTGGTCAGTGGCAGCTCCATTTTGCGGAACGTGAAGTTAGCGACACCGGGGGCCATAGTCAAATGCATCCCAGGGGCCAGAGCGGGCGACATCGAGTCAAATTTGAAACTGCTGGCTAAGGCTAAACGTAGATACAGTAAGATTGTTATCCACATCGGCGGTAATGACTCCCGGTTACGCCAATCGGAGGTCACTAAAATTAATGTTTCATCGGTGTGTGAATACGCCAAGACGATGTCGGACTCTGTAGTTTTCTCTGGACCCCTACCCAATGTGACCAGTGATGACATGTATAGCCGCATGTCGTCATTTCACTGCTGGTTGTCGAGGTGGTGTCCAGCAAACGATGTGGGCTTCATAGACAATTGGACACCTTTCTGGGGAAAACCTGGTCTGATTAGGAGAGACGGCATACATCCCACTTTGGATGGAGCAGCTCTCATATCTAGAAACATGGAGCAATTTATTAAACGACCGAAACCGTGACAACCCAGAGTTGAGACCAGGAAGCAGAGCTGCAGTCTTACACGCTTCTCTGCGCCTCCATTAGAGCAGTTGCCCACCCAGTACTTTAGTATAGAGACTGGGTCTGTCCCCCGTCCACCTACATTGTTTAAAGATAAAAGAAACAGAAGAGGAGATGCTGATTTAATTTTTATTAAGTTTTTATAATGAACTCCACCAGTACAAAATAAGAGCATTAAATGTGGACTCCTGAATATCAGCTCCCTGTCCTCTAAAGCTCTTTTAGTCAATGAATTAATAGCTGATTATGATATTGATTTATTTTGCCTCACTGAAACCTGGCTGCAGGAGGGTGAATATGTTAGCCTAAATGAATCCACTCCTCCCAGTCATTGTAACACTCATATTCCTCGAAGTAATGGTCGAGGTGGCGGAGTTGGAGCCATATTTGACTCAAGTCTATTAATAAATCCTAAACCTAAACTAAATTATAATTCATTTGAAAGTCTTGTTCTTAGCCTCACTCACCCAACATGGAAAACAGTACAGCCAATCCTATTTGTTATAATATATCGCGCTCCTGGCCCTTACTCTGAATTTGCATCAGGCTTGATCCTTAAAACAGATAAAGTAATCATTGTAGGTGACTTTAATATTCATGTGGACAACCACAATGATAGTCTTAGTACTGCATTTATCTCTTTATTAGATTCAATTGGCTTCTGTCAGATTGTAAATAAACCGACTCATCGTCTGAACCACACCCTTGATCTCGTTCTCTCATATGGCATTGAACTTGATCATCTTATAGTCTATCCACAGAATCCTCTTCTTTCTGACCATTTTTTAAATAACCTTCGAGTTCATATTACTGGACTATAAGCCTTTTTGTAGAAACTCTTACAGCAGATGTTTATCTGACAGTGCTGTTGCCAAATTCAAGGGAGTGATTCCTTCAGTACTGAACTCAATGCCATGTCTCAATGTAGCAGAGGACTTGTCTGCTTCCATGAGCCCCTCACAAATAGATCATCTTGTTGAGAGTACTACGGGCTCATTACAGACAGCACTTGACTCTATTGCACCTCTGAAAAAGAAGAATATTAAACAGAGGAGGTTAGCACCATGGTATAGCCAGCAGACTCGTAAATTAAAGCAAGTGGCACATAATTCTGAACGCAAATGGCGTGTCACTAAACTGGAAGAATCTCGCTTAATCTGGCAAGATAATCTTAAAACCTATAGGAAGGCTCTCCGTAATGCCAGAACAGCTTATTACTCTTCTTTAATAGAGGAAAACAAGAACAACCCCAGGTTTCTCTTCAGCACTGTAGCCAGGCTAACAGAGAACCACAGCTCTATTGACCCATCTACTCCTCTGGGTCTAACTAGTAATGACTTCATGAGCTTCTTTAATGATAAAATTAGGACTATTAGAGACAAAATACATCATGCCTGATGTATTTTTGTAACCTGTCTCCTAGACCCCATCCCAACCAGGCTGCTCAAGGACATTTTACCTTTAGTTAGCCCTTCTTTACTGGATATGATTAACCTGTCTTTATTATCAGGATATGTACCACAGTCCTTTAAAGTAGCTGTAATTAAACCTCTTCTTAAAAAGCCCACTCTAGATCCAGAGGTTTTAGCCAATTATAGACAGATATCAAAACTTCCCTTTCTTTCTAAGTTACTCGAGAAAGCTGTAGCTAATCAGCTGTGTGAATTTCTTCACAAGAACAGTTTATTCGAGGATTTTCAGTCAGGATTTAGAGTCCATCATAGCACAGAGACCGCACTAGTCAAAGTCACAAACGATCTCCTAATGGCATCAGACAAAGGACTCATCTCTGTACTCGTCCTGTTAGATCTTAGTGCTGCATTTGACACCATAGACCATCAAATTCTTTTACAGAGACTGGAACATCTGATTGGCATCAAAGGAACCGCCCTAAGCTGGTTTAGGTCATATTTCTTAGATCGATCTCAGTTTGTCCACGTCAATGATGAATCCTCCATACCTACCAAAGTCTGTCATGGAGTCCCACAAGGTTCTGTACTGGGGCCTCTTCTATTCAGTTTATATATGCGTCCTCTAGGGAACATTAGGAATCACTCCATTAATTTTCATTGTTATGCTGACGACACCCAATTATATTTATCGATCAAGCCTGATGAAACCAATCATTTAGCCAAACTGCAAGCATGCCTTAGGGATATAAAAAGTTGGAAGACCTATAATTTTCTGATGTTGAACTCAGATAAAACTGAAGTTCTTGTAATTGGACCCAAACACCTCAGAAACTCTTTCCGGAGACCTGGCCACCTTAGACGGGACCACCCTGGCCTCCAGCTCCACCGTAAAGAACCTTGGAGTTATTTTTGATCAGGATTTGTCCTTTAATGCCCACATAAAACAAATTTCAAAGACTGCATTCTTCCACTTACGCAACATTAACAAAATCAGACGCATCCTGTCCCAAGCGGATGCAGAAAAACTAGTCCATGCATTTGTTACTTCTTGGCTGGACTACTGTAACTCTCTATTATCAGGCTGCCCCAATAAGTCTGAGGACTTTGCAGCTAATTCAGAATGCTGCTGCACGTGTTCTGACAGGAACCAAGATCAGAGATCACATCTCTCCCATTTTGGCTTCCTTGCACTGGCTACCTGTTAAATCTAGAATAGAATTTAAAATTCTTCTCCTTACATACAAAGCTCTTCATGGCCAGGCACCATCATATTTAGAAGAGCTCATAGTTCCCTACTACCCCTTTAGGCCACTGCGCTCTCAGGATGCTGGGTTCCTTGTGGTTCCCATAGTTTCCAAAAGTAGACTGGGAGCCAGAGCTTTCAGCTATCAAGCTCCTCTTCTGTGGAACAAACTACCTTTCTGGGTTCGGGAGGCAGACACGGTCACCACATTCAAGACTAGACTTAAGACTTTCCTTTTTGATAGCGCTCATAGTTAGGGCTGGCTCAGGCCTTCCCTTAGTTACGCTGCCATAGGACTAGACTGCCGGGGGACCCCCCCCGGGACCCCCCCCCTACTAACTAAACTTCTTCCCCGGGTTCTCATGGATCGTGGCCGCTGCTGTGGTCTGCTGCTGACATCCACTTGATGTCCCTTTACTGTAAACCCTCGCTCCCTCTCCCCCTCTCTCTCATCATGCCTATCAATGTAAAGCAGTTCGATAAACGGGGCCTGAGGTCCTATTGTTCTGTCGGTCATTATCTCTTACACCTTTTCTTTGGATGTTACTAACTACACCTCTTCCCCGGAATTTCTGTGCTTTCTCGTCCAGCAGGTTCTCATGGATCGTGGCTGCCGCCGTGGTCTGCTGCTGACGTCCACCATATTTAGCATTACATGCCATATATAGTCATTATTGCTACCATCCCCACTACAGCTTTGTTGGTTAATGACTTATTGCTGCTGTGCATCCGTGTTCCACTGCTACTGCAATCACCTTACCATTTATTGTAACTGTACGACATGTTTGTGTTGATTGTTCTGTACATGTGACATCCATTGCACGTCTGTCCGTCCTGGAAGAGGGATCCCTCCTCTGTGGCTCTTCCTGAGGTTTCTTCCACATTTTTTTCCCTGTTGAAGTTTTTTTGTGGGCAAGTTTTTCCTCACTGGAACCGAGGGTCTAAGGACAGAGGGTGTCACTCCCTGTACAGGTTGTAGAGCCCTGTGAGGCAAAATGTGTTTTGTGACTTTGGGCTATACAAATAAAATTTGATTTGATGTAAGAAATCGCCACAGCAATGATGGCTATATTGCCAGTTGCCTCCAGTGCGTGGGAAACCATTTTATGGTCAAAATGTTGGTCCTGATTTATGGTCTGCTGTTCCACATTGCACTGTTAAACACAACTGTTTGTTCAGCAGTTTGGCAAATTGCTCTTTTTGCCAGAGTGAGGACACACTCTAAGGGCACTGCAATGTTAAGGAGTTGCACATCACAAAAGTCTCGTGAAACCGGTGAAGACAGCACTGCTCTACATATTTTTCCAACCAGACAAGTCAATGAGCATAATTTGGAATACCTCCTGAAAACATGCCCTGATTATGTCTGTATCGGTGCTCAGGGTTATAGCCTGGTAAAAATCATTCCAAAGCCAGCAATACCTGCTTGGAGGAAGACTTACTTTGGGGGAAAGGAGCATGTGTCATGTTGTTCAAAAATGTTGACAATGGAAGACTTTGGCAGAAACACTGCACATCCCCCGGTGTTGACAGCCTCAGTTGGCATTGATGCCCAAGGGGAACGGGTCACCTGTAAAGGTGGAATGAAACGTCAATTCCCCCTCAAACTTGCTTGGGCTTGTGCAGTACATAAAGTACGGGGCCTCACCATTGTTTTGTTGCAAACAGTTTGTTTCCTAAAGGATACTATAACTCTGCTCTGTCATTTCACTGCATGACAAGTGTCATAACATCTTAATGTTATGAAATACTAACCACTTACATACTTCAGATTAACTGCCTTAGAAGTAACTTCCTATTAGACATGTCAATAACTGCACGCTTTTACTAATTGTTAACCTCTTTCAGAAACAAAATCTGCAAGAGCATAAGTCACATTATATAATCACATATTTCATGATCCGTTTTATCACCTGTTCCTGAGCCTCCTGCACCGCTGAAGCATCAAATACCTGATCATACCGCCAACGTTCTCCTCATCCTCTATGACTGTAATGGGAAACTGTCAATTTCTTGCTTTTTTTTTTTTAGGTTCATGGAATACAGGCAAGAGAAGGGCATGTTAAATAAGAGTATATGGATCCTGTCAGTATGTTGACATGATGTTCTTCGTCTTTCCTCTCTCAGCACACCTAATGAAACCTTCGTTCCTGGTTCCATGGCTCCCTGGAGTCATCTACAAACACTCACCTCTGTCTCCAGAGATCAAGTCATCACTTGTTGAGCAGTCAAACACATTTAGTCTTAAGCAAAACTGAAAGTCTTCTACGTGTACGAGACATTCAGCCTGCAGCTGAAATATTTACTGCCGATGGCTTCTTTGAAGCTTTTTTTAGGGGTCACCATGGAGCCATTTTTCCAATGCCAAGTTTCAGTTAGAGTGGGTGAAATCCCTAAGGAGTTTGTTAAAATAGGCCACACCCTAGCCAGAATTGGATGACAGGGTTATATCTGACGGAGAGCCACGCTCACACAATATCAGAAATCATTTTGAGAATTTTTACTCAGGAAGTCTATGAACAGTGAGTTTGTTTAAATATGACCCCTTCTCAACCAGCCTGAAACACCAAAAATGGGGATTTTCCAGTCTCAAATCCCACTTACTGTTCATTTTAGCCCATTGCGCCAAGAGACTTTTTTGTAAGTCTTGCCCTGTTCTAGAATTCAGCTGAGGTTTCATAACTCTGAGAGAGAGAGAGAGACACACACCATTCTCGTCAAACTCTGTTTGACCCCACCTTGATAGTTATGATCCCAAAAGAGAAAAAAGGTTTTGCAATAAATGTCTTTTCTACGTGTAATCATTGCTGCACTCATATTGCTATTAATATAACTTTCTGCTAAGCTGATATTTTTACCACTGCAAAGAGTTTACAGATGTACAAATGTTGTGTTATAAGACTTTTTGGTGCATTTGGGATGTTGCATCTGTCCAGGGTGTTTTCTACATTGAATCTCTTTCATTTTTCAAGTGACTTCTGTCGAGTTTGAGGGGATCCAGCTCACGCAGTCAGATCAAGGTGGGTCTATTATTTGCTCTTTATTTTCTTTTTCAGTAAACTGAAAAGACTCAACTACCTAGATGTAAAAAAATAAAAATAAAAAAAAAAATAAATAAATAAAATCCTGCATCCATAATCAAGGTAGGCAATATTTTTGCAATATACATGGATCTTTGAAGTCATTTCTTTAACTGTCATGTGAATTAAAACATGTTCTTTACATGCACACCTTCCTAAAAAAGGTAAGCAGGAAGCGTCAGGCTACCCACCCGAGGCCGTTGATCAGGAAAGCAGAGAAAAGTACATCAGGGACTATAAGCTGCATCAGGGTGCGCAGCTAGATGCTGACAAGATTGAGGTGAACCCCGCAAAGAGACAGGTGGCCAAATTGTGTCTCAACAGCTTCTGGGGAAAGTTTGCACAGAGAAGCAACCTGCCTCAGACCACCCTGGTCAGCGATCCTGAAGAATTTCTCAGATTCATGTTTTCCAGTCAGTACAAAGTGAAATACTTTAGCTTTCTGAACAACAAAACCGCTATGATTCAGTGGAATTACCACAAGTGGTGTGTCGTGCCTCCAGGTAGAGCGGATGTGTTCGTCGCTGCATTCACTACCGCCTATGCTCGTCTCAAGCTGTACAGTTATCTAGAGCAGGTGCAGGAAAATGTTCTGTACATGGATACTGACCGCCTGATATTTGGTGAAAGGGGACACCCCTCTGAAATTGGGAAATTATCTAGGGGATTTGACCGATGAGCTGGGCGGTGACACCATTCAAGAATTTGCAGCCGCTGGCCCCAAAAGTTACGCTTACCAGACCAAACAAGAAAAAAAAAAAAAAAAAGTAGTGTTGCGGGACAAAGGTATTATTCAGACGAAAGAATGCTGTGAGCGACTACTCTCAACTTTGACACTGTCAGGGAGTTGGTGGAGGGCTACCTTGAGGGCTCTCGAGGGGGTGTGATTGAGACTCCTCAGCAGAACATCAGACGTGATAAAAAGACCTCTTGAAAAACTGTTAATTTCAAAAAAAAGTTTAGAGTGGTGTATGACAAGAGACGTCTCTTTAGCGACGGGACAACTCTGCCTTTTGGGTACTAGAGTATACAGGAGGAGGGAAACAAACTGACAGACAGACTAAATAAAATGTCACACCTTGCTAACATGGAGGAAGCTAACTTTGATCCCAGACTTTTAGCACCCTTTTCATGTATGATTGTGGGACCGAGTGGGTGTGGGAAAACATTTTGTGAAAAGTGTCATTGAAAATTGTGAACATGTGATGAATGTTGTACATGAGAATACTGTATGGATTTACACTTTTCTTCAACCAATGTATGCCGAACTGCAGAAGATGAATGTTGATGGACTGCTTGTTTCTGATGACACAGAACTGTTTCCTCCTGAGCAGAACCATTTGATCATTCTGGATGATGTTAATTTTCAAGCCTCTGACCATCCTGAAGTGGTCAAAATATTTACTCAGTACAGACATCATAGAAATGAGCGTGTTTGTTGACGCAAAATGCATTTCATTGGGGCAAACACAGCCGTACCATGAGTTTGAACAGTAATTATCTGGTGTTGTTTAAAAACCCCTCGGGAAAATTACAGATGTATATTGGCGAATCGGATTTTCCCATCGCAAAAAGCTTTTTAGAGAGTTTTGAAGACACCAAAGACCCCCGCGGGTATTTATTGGGCGAGCTCATACCTTCCTTTCCAGAACCGTACAGGCTGAGGACGGGTGTACTGCCTCCATAGTGGCCGACCGTATATGTTCCCAGAACAAAGTAAGTCTCTGCCATCATAATCATGTCGACGCGTATAAGAAGAAATGCGCCCTTACTTAAAGCTCTGTACCACGCCACGCCTCGTAAACGTAAAGACATTCTTGCCGACTCTTCCCCGGACTTTCTCCAAACTCTGTTTGGGATTGCTTTGAATCTTGTACAGTGTAGACCCGTCTCTGGCTGTAGCGTTGGTTAAAATCATCCATGTCGTCAGTCAGGTTGAACCAGTCTCCTTTTTGCATGGGTCAGGCGGTGTGGTTTCAGAAGGACAGTTTTAATTTTCTCCAATTTCTTTCACCTCCTTCCATGCAGCTCCCGGCAGGTCTACACCACAGTCTGAATTAAAACTCACAAAGTGCTCCGTAGGGCCCCTCTCTGGATGTCCGGAGAGAGACTTGTAAGAACCAGCGGCCGGAGGGACAGGTTCGATTGCCAGACCGCGTTGAAAGTGGCCTTGGCCTCCAATCTGGGCCGTTTAGCGGCAACAGGGATCCCGGGGATGGTAGGACAGCCCAATTAAGGTCGAGTGATTTGCCGTCACCAATATCAGCACTGCCCAGTCATTGGAACTCCGCATCGCTACAGCAGACATTTGTGTACTAGAACACATAGCCCCAAAAATGCGATGCCTCTTCTCCTGTATGGTCTTTGTCGCTCGAGTCATAAACATCGTTGTATTGATTAATAGCCACAAGAAGTTTCAGATGCTCTGAGAAAGTATGAAAGCCCCACACTTGCAAAAGGAAAAGGCATTTTTCCTTTGAAAATTAAAATTCAAACATCTCTCCAGTGATGGAACATCCGTCATTAATGCCAAATGGAGGAATGACTTTGACGACACGATCAGTTTTCTGTGTTCTCAAAAATGTGCAGGGCATGGTGAAATTTTGCTCCTGGATATGAGTCTACCTGTACTTTGTCATTGTTTTGGTAGCCGTGAAATTTGAGTCACCAAGTATCAGGACTGGTCTCTGGATGCTTAGCCTCCAGTTTCTAAATTTGTTATGGAAATGCTTGTCTTGTAAACAAAGCTTTGTCCAGTTGAGCCAATGTTTCCTTCACCATTACCACATCCATCTTAAAAATCAACCAGTTCTTTCTTGACCCAGTTTACTGCCATAGCCCATACCTCCTCACAGTTTGTGGCATCAGTATTGAAGTTAATCTGCCAGTACACCTTCAAAATGTCTAGTGATAACTGCAACTGTGTCCTCAGGTCAGTCGCTTCAAGCTGGTCATCTTCTCTATACTGCCTCTTGGCTGCTGTAAGTATTCACCCACTTGGATGGGTTATGCATTATTGCTATCATAAAGCAATCATGAGCAATAAAATTTGGTTGAGTTAGATTTGAGTTAGAGTTAGATTTGTCCCCACACACCCCACACACTCAATTTTCTTTGGTAAACTCTAGTCAAGCTCGAACGTCAGCTTTCAGCTTTCTCATTGCCACGCTCTGTGCACAGTCTCTCCCATGTCAGCAGCTGAAGCTTTTAACTCCTTCAGAGTAGTCATTGGAAATGTTTTGGTATCCATCCCCTTAACCCCTTGTAATTTTCAATAACCCTTTCCCTGAGCTGCTTAGACTGTTCTTCTGGCTTCATGGTGTAATGGTAGCCAGGAATGCTGACCAACCAGTCTCTGGACCCTTCAGACACAGGTGTTTTATACCTCAATCACTTCAGACACACCCACACCACTCAGGTGATCTCCATTTCACTAATTCTGAGACTATTGGCACCAACTGGATGGACCTCTATTGAATTAGACCATTACATGACATTAAAAAGGGGTGAATAATTATACAAACAATTATATTTCTTTATAGAGTTTTGTTTCATTGGCATACTTTGTTTTCATGTTGACATTAAAGAGTTTCTTCCAATAAATCTTTGTGTGAAGAAAGTCACATTTTATTGATGAATGATTTATGAAAGCAATAAAAGAGTAAAACATCCAAGGGGTTAATACTTCTGATAAGCACTTTAAGTGCAGTTAAACTCAGTTAATTGTCCCTTTCTGCCTTTGAGCCTTTTGCTGTTTGTGAATAAGGAAAAGTCAGTGATGGGTCTCTCCACTTCTGTGCTTGCACCAATCTTTGTATCATTTTATTTTCAACCTGAGAATAAAATAAATTACCTTTGAATTCTGACTGTTGCTTCCTGCTTCATCTTTTATTAACTTCCTAATTAATGATTCTAACAAAGTATGTAATGATGGTCCTCACCTCCTGTTTGGACCTCTCATTGAGGAGATCTCTCTTTGGGTGTTTGGCAAAGACGCTCAGCAGTGGATGGTCCAGAGAATGCTTCTGATAAAGGCCCTTCTCAGCCATGTGCTGCCTGCCTTGTTGGAATAATTCACATCTCGGTCACTGCAATGTGAGACAAGCCTTTTGTTATAACAGTGCATAATTCTGATTTAATTTGAGACACACTCAGAAACGCACATCAGAAACAAGTGATGACGTTCCAGCTCCTCAATCATTCTTTAAATAAGAAAAACAAGATATTTGAAAATGGTTAAGAAACTAAAGTGTGTGAAAGCTAACTCAAAGATAGTAAAAGGGGATTGTGATGAAAGACAAACATAGTTCTGAGTTTGCAAGCATGGTATGACGGCTTTTCACATACTTACACAGCAGCACGGAGCTATCAACCAGAACAAGAGGGCCATTGACCAAAACAGCATTCGGCCCATTGGGGGATGAGACGTGAGCAGTGACATGAGCTCTGGCAAGACTGGACACCGGAAAATAACTCTGACTAATCAGAAAGTAATATGGAAGCCAGCAAAAGGCAGAAAGTAGCAATGAAAATTGCTTTTTGTGGCTTCAGCAATTTGTAGCTATCAAATTGCTGGCCAAGACAATTCAGTTACACTTCACCAGGTCTGGGACATGCAACAGAATGTCTGAAGGCCGATGCCCTGGAGGGATCACGTCCCAAGCTTGATGTTAGAATGATTGATCAACCTGCCGATAGTCTGCATCACAGGGTGACAATCACAGGTTTCTGAGTGGATGTCAATCCACAGCAACTTTTAATTTTGAAAGATGTATCCAGTCTCCCTGTCAGTGGTGCTCCTGTGTATTTTCTGGCCCTCACTGACTATGGTAGTCACAAAGCACCTCACCAGCCTCAAATCCCTCTGCCCTGCCCTTCAAAGTCAGTGATGTCAAGTCCTCTCCACTTCTGTGCTTGCACCAATTTCTGCATCCGTTTGCTGTCCATGGTACGGTCCTCACATCCAGATGGTGCCCAGTTGTTAAGAACTTCATTGCTGATGCTGCCAGGCATCATCTTCCATCTGCTGTTTAATCCAGGCTTCAACCCGCTCTTTTGTTGGCTTGTGCTGTCAAAGTAAATAACAAAGGTTTGTTAGTCATGAATACAATAATTGAAATCTTTGAATCATGAAATCATTTACTTGAAAATGTTAAATATGGTCAGAAAATACTCACCATGGGTATGTTCTACACACATTCCAAACTGCTTCCTCCCACTGAGTGTAAAGCTTCTGCTGAAATTCTTGACACATTCCTACGTTGTTTCACTTCTGGCCTGTTCCCACTCAGTGAAATAGGGTGAGTTTCCAGGAGGGTTTCAGATGCCTCAAAGAATTTGACCACCTCATTGTCAGAGGGGAGCCTCGGCAGACTTATCACTGCCTGTTTGATGGATGAATGAGGGAGACCGTCATGGTCACCATGAAAAGAGCAGAGTAGCATCAAAGTATATAGCCAGACTACCAGGGGCATGAAACTTCTCAGCAGTACCAGGGGCACTTGTTAGTGAGAACATTAGTGTGTAGCCTTGGAGCGGGGTGCTTAAGTGGGTACGCAGCTCACTGGCTTGGAGCCGGGCGTGGAATGTGAGCCTCCTGGTTGGCTACTTTTGGTAACGAACGCCAGGTTAAGTGCCCGATGCTGACGCAGATACAAATATCTCTGTCTGTGACTCTCTCTCTGTGAATCTATTTTTTAGACTTACCTATTATTATAATTCTTATATCGTGCCCGTCTTTTCTTTTTCCAGGAAACCTGCACACAGGTACTTTCTGCTTTGTCCATTTTGTCATGCCATCTGCAGAGGGCATGCTTGAAGAACAGAACTGAAGCAGCCATTGAAGCTGTGGTTGAAAAGGCCAAGTCGGATGTTATGGACTTCCTGAAGGATGGCATTTTTAGTCATGCAGTCCTTCTATACATTATGGAAGGGGCAGATCCAATGCAAAGGTTGGTAGCTTTGTCTTGGTGAATGGCCATCCTTTTGTTTTGGTTGATAGCTGTTTGCTGTGTGTGAGTTTGTGTTAAAAGCCTTCATACCATGCTTTCACACTCAGAACTATTTTTTGCTTTCATCACAGTCTCCTTTTACTCTCTTTGATTTAATTCCACACACTTTGATTTGAGAATCAATAAAAGACATTCCTTTAAAAAATCACAATTATCTAATTTAGAAAATTTCCGCACATATGCTGACACTAAGGAGATAAGTCAGCTCTGATTCATAAAACTGACTTATCTCAGGATGTGTCAGTAGATGTGCTTTAATTTACTTTTTTATTTCTATTCATTGGGAACACTGCACATTATATTTTACATCAAAACATGAAGAAAAAAAGTATCAATATTTTAATTACTTTACAGAAAACAAAGGAAAAAATTATATTGGGCTGTACTCAACTCAAGTATTTACTCAATAAAGTGAAAAAACGTTAAGATTTATCATTCCTGTGAATCACTACACTAATATTTAGTTGTATAACCACTGTTATATGAGAAGTGCTTCACATCTGTGCTGCATGGAGTCACCCAACTTCTGGCACCTGTAAACAGATCCTATAGACAAGTTTACTCATATAGACAAGTTGAATTTACTGGATTTATACCACCGAAGCTACAACTCATTGTCCACTGCAGCAGCCACCATCCAGCCACCACAGAGAAGGAGACGCACACGAGGTAAGAGGGGAGAGCTATCCAGCTACAGACTCACTCCATACACTGAGGGGGCCGGGCCGCGGCGTAAGGACATAGGAGGAGGCGTGTGTGTTTTTAATCAACAACCTGTTTCTACTGCTGAAATGCTGTCCCTGTTACCTACCAAAGGAATTTACTGCTGTGTTTTTGGCTGCTGTTTACATCCATCCGCAAGCCAACTCAACGGCAGGGCTCAATGAACTCCATGACATCATCAGTGCACTAGAGACGCTCAACTTGATGCTGTTTTTATTGCTGCTGGCAACTTCAACCAGTGCAAACTACAGACTGTACTCCCAAAATATCAACGTGGACATTCCCACCCGAAAGAAGAACACACTGGACCGTGTTTACAGCAACATATGTGGTGCATGTAAGGCTGCAACCCCTTATATGGGACTGTGAGGTACGGACTGAGGAAAGCCATGACAGTGCCTATCATAAGTATTCATCCCTTGGACGTTTTACACTTTTATTGCTTTCATAAATCAATCATGGTCAATAAAATTTGACTTTTTTCACACAAATATTTATTGAAAAAAACTTGTGTTAATGTGTGTGTTAATGTGAAAACAGATTTCTATAAAGTAATGTCAATGAAACAAAACTCTATAAAGAAATACAATTGTTTGCATAATTATTCACCCCCTTTTAATGTAATGGTCTAATTCAATAGAGGTCCATCCAGTTGGTGCCAATAGTCTCAGAATTAGTGAAATGAACATCACCTGAGTGGTGTGGGTGTGTCTGAAGTGATTGAGGTATAAAACACCTGTGTCTGAAGGATCCAGAGACTGGTTGATCAGCATTCCTGGCTACCATTACACCATGAAGCCAGAAGAACAGTCAAAGCAGTTCAGGGAAAGGGTTATTGAAAAGTACAAGGGGTTCAGGGGATGGATACCAAAACATTTCCAATGACCACTCTGAAGGAGTTCCAAGCTTCAGCTGCTGACATGGGAGAGACTGTGCATATAGAAACTGCTGCCCAGGTTCTTCACCAGTCAAAGCTTTATGAGAGCGTGGCAATGAGAAAGCCACTGTTGCTGAAAATTCATATTAGATCTTGACTGGAGTTTACCAAAAAAAAACACATGGAAGAAAATTGAGGTTTTTGGCCCTCAGACAAGACTGTTTCTCAGCAGCCAGCCCAGGCTTGTAAAGAGAGGGCAGAATGAATGGCGCAAAATGCACAGAAATCCTGAGGACAATCTAACTCAACCAAATTTTATTGCTTTGAGAGCAATAAAGGGTAAAACATCCAAGTGGGTGAATTCTCGAGAAGCTGAACACCTTGAAGCGATTGACCTGAGGACACAGTTGCAGTTATCACTAGACATTTTGAAGGTGTACTGGCAGATTAACTTCAATACTGATACCACAAACTGAGGAGGCATGGGCTATGGCAGTAAACTGGGTCAAGAAAGAACTGGTTGACTTTTAAGATGGATGTGGTAATGGTGAAGGAAACATTGGCTCAACTGGACAAAGCTTTGTTTACAAGAAACAAGCACTTCCATAACAAACCCAGAAACTGGAGGTTATGCATCCAGAGACCAGTCCTGATACTTGACTCAAATATTTCACAGCTACCAAAATGCAATGACCAGAAAGTACAGGTAGACTCACATCCAGGAGCAAAATTTCACCATGCCCTGCACATTTTGAAGAACACAGAAAACTGATCGTGTCGTCAAAGTCATTCCTCCATTTGGCATTAATGAAGGATGTTCGCATCTCTGATATGTGAGGCACCATTAGAATCTTTCAAGAATCAAAATTGAGCACTGATGCTCCAAAGAAGAGCATAGTCTGTGTTGACTGCAGGCGCCCACATGCGAATCTCTGCATGAGGAGTGGTCTCTGGAGCCGTAGAGAGAGCAAGGCTATTGGCGCTATGTGTTCAAGTACGCAACTGGTCTATCAGGAATGCGAGTGAAACAGTGGGGCCTCTGTCAGCTGTATGGATGCTGAGTTCCAACAACTGGGCAGTGCTGAGATTGGTGATGCCAAATCACTCGACCTTAATCGGTCTGTCCGACCATCCCTGGGATCAAGACGTTCCTGTTGCCACTAAAAAGCCCAGATTGGAGTCTGAGGCCACTTTCAACGCACTCTGGCAATCAAGAACCCGTTCTTCCGAGCCACTCTCCTGACCTCCAGAGAGAGGATCTACGGAGCACTTTATCTTGGAGAGTTTTAATTCAGACTGGTGTAGACCTGCTGGGAGCTGCTTGGAAGGAGAATGCAAAAGAAATTGGAGGAAAAATCAAAACTGTCGTTCTCAAACCACGCCCCCTCACCTGCGCAAAAAGGAGACACATCCCGCTGACTGGTTCAACCTGACTGAAGACCTGGACAATTTCAACCGTTGCTACAGCCAGAGATGGGTCCACACCGCATGGACCCCCACCCCAGGACCCGGTGCTCTCCTCCTTCCCCTCACCCGGTCTGGCCGCCGTAGCTGAGGCTTCACCCTGCTATGACGTTTCTGCTCCGGCCTCTGCGACCCTGCAATCCCTTCTCCGGACCACACTCACCCTCACTTCATTCCTTCCATCCAGCATCTCCTGACCGAGCGCAACATCTGAGAGGATGGCAGGAAAGTCAAAACCGTGGCACTGACTCTATTACATGAGCATAGAGTCGCGAGAAACATCCAGGGTTGCTGCAGCAGCATGTTGGACTTTGTCTACAGGAAGGCTATTCTGAAACTTCACTTTAAACCAGCTGCTGCTATAATAATGGATCCTCATTGCCCAATACATGGTGCTGGGCACGGTACATCACAAAGCCTTCACAGGAAGAAGAGACTTCTCACCCTTCAATTTTCAAATTCAACAATGTGGAATATCTGGCCCTCTGTCAGGATGGCAGACAGGTTCCAGCTAAGGCCTTCCAGCCCCAGTTCAATCAAGACGTTTAAGAGCTTTACAACATGTTTATCACCACGGGAAGACGCCTGAAAGATCTACCTCTGAGCATCAACTGTCAGGGTTTCTGTTTGTTTTAATCTCAACGCTCTGTCCCCCATTTCCAGCGGTTCCAGAGTACCTTTACCGCACACCACCACTCTGCTTGTCTACGCCTGTTCAGATTCCATTCTGGAAATTAACTCTAAAAGACAGGTGCTGGTGGATTATTACTAAACATGAATAATCATGAACTGGAAAATCTTTTGCATCGTCTGCTGGGAGACATATTCTGCAACGTGTGGGCTTCTGATCAGCTGCCGTTACTGACATGCTCCTTTGACACCCCAGCCTACTTTATGTCACACACCCCGTGCACCTGACTGGTGAGCACTGGCTCACCTTATGGTTTTCCTCTGGACTTAGCTCATTACCCCTCCAAGCATCTTACAGTTTTTGGAGCAGTGTTCTGACCGGATATTGTACTACGATCGTCAGCACACCTTGTCCATGTGCGGTCTACACTGCGTTATCTCTGCCATAGGGCCTGTGGAGAATCATTTGAATGACTGTCTGTCTCTGTATCACGACTGTTTAATTTTTTTTTTTTTTTTTTTTTTTTTTTTTTAAATCAGACTGTATCACACATTCCGACCCCCCCACCAGGCTCTCTCCGGGCAGCCCAGCCCTCATCTGTCATCTTGCAGCAGCACAGATGCAAAAAAGTAGGGCCAAGTGATTACGAGGTGTGTGTGTGTGTGTGTGGGGTGTTTGTTGGGGGTGGGTGTTCAGTTCTGTGTCATCAGAAACAAGCAGTCCATCAACATTCATCTTCTGCAGTTCGGCATACACTGGTTGAAAAGAAGTATAAATCCATACAGTATTCTCATGTACAACATTTATCACGTTCACAATTTTCAATGACACTTTTCACAAAATGTTTTCCCACACCCACTTTGTCCCACAATCATACATGAAAAGGGTGCTACAAGTCTGGGATCAAAGTTAACTCTTTCTCTCCTCCTCTTGTACGCTAGTAGTCAAAAGGCAGAGTTGTCCCGTCGCTAAAGAGACGTCTCTTGTCCTACACCACTCTAATTTTATTTTATTTATTTATTTTTTGATGTGAACAGTTTCAACAGAAAGCTCTTTCACTTCTGATGTTGTGCTGAAGAGTCTCAATCATGCCCCCTCAAGGTAGCCCTCCAACTCCCTGACAGTGTCAAGTTGACCTGCTCACAGCATTCTCTCGTCTGAGTGATACCTTTTTTTTTGACTTGCAATACTTATATTCTCTTGTTTGGTCTGGTAAGCATAACTTTTGGCGCCAGCGGCTGCAAATCCTTGACTGGTGTCACTGTCCAGCTCATCGGCCCAATTTAAGAGGGGTGTCCCCTTCTTTCACCACATATCAGGCTGTCAGTATCCATGTACAGAACATTTTCCTGCACCTGCTCTAGATGACTGTACAGCTTGAGACGGGCATAGGCGGTAGTGAATGCAGCGACGAACACATTCACTCTACCTGGAGGTATGACACACAGTTTGCGGTAATTCCACTGAATCATAGCGGTTTTGTTGTTCAGAAAGCTAAAGTATTTCACTTTGTACTGACCGGAAACCATGAATCTGAGAAATTCTTCAGGATTGCTGACCAGGGCGGTCTGAGGCAGGTTGCTTCTCTGCGCAAACTTTCCCCAGAAGCTGAGACACAATTTTGGCCCCCTGTCTTTTTGCGGGGTTCATCTCTTGTCAGCGCCTAGCTGCGCACCCTGATGCAGCTTATAGTCCCTGTACTTTTCTCTGCTTTCCTGATCAACGGCCTCTGGTGGGTAGCCTGAAGCTTCCTGCTTACCTCTTTAGGAAGGTGTGCATGTAGCCGACAAAAATGGAATCGCTACACCGGTCAAAGTGCCACACTTCAGTGATCTTGCCGACTCTATAACCGAGCTCGAGAGCCTTGTTCACTTCCACGCTGACCCACACTCCCGTCAATGCTCTAGCCTGCTCGTCGTGTCTACACGGACCCGTCTGATTTCAGCGCAGGTACGACAGAGGGTAAACCCCAATTTACCTTGATGTTTTGTACAGTAACACGGGGAACAGCCCTCTAGGAGGGTGGATGGTGGCTTTGAACCCGAAGTAGTTTTGAGGGGCGTCAAAGTCTTTGTGGATGATGGGTGGAGTGACCCAGTGGGTAGGAGACGCTACAGTTCACATACGCATATAGAGAAGTGACATCTACATAGTGCACGGTCTCCTTAGGCCCAGCCATGTACCTCAGCCTCACAGCACTCGTTCTGCCACCAAAGAGAGCGTCACGGGGGCACAGAGGTTCAGGAGGGAGGAAGCTCCCGAGAAAAGCTTGGCCAGGGTTTTAGGAGGGAGAAAATTTGAAGCCAAATGATATGAGAAGGGAGGAGGATGTCTGGTTAACCTGCAGGAGCACCAGATCTGAAGGTTGGCAATGTTCAACATCAGAAACGACCTGGTTTTGACTTAGATGCAACAGCATCTTCTAAAGGCTGAAAATAGTCAGCAACAGTCAACGCTGGTGGTTCGACTGCCAAAGAATTTTCACCTACGTTAGCGACGGCTACATCTACCGGAGGAGGTGAGGGGGATTTGATTCAGATGCTCAACCGCTTGCTCTAAATCAGACAGAACCACAGACTCTAAAAAGTTTACTTCATCCATTTTCACACAATTTTATTTAAATGTCACGCCACAATTTTATAGCGTTTTTTACAGAGACACCACAGAGTACAAAGTTTGCTGAAAAAGAGCTAACCTTTCCAACCTCAAGGTTGCGCCAGTCACGAGGATGTGTTAGGATGGGTATGTTTGCTGTTGCATCTCCAGCGCCAGGTTGATCTTGATTCAGCTGTATTTCCGGTTCGGCAGTTTGTGCCCCACAGCTCCTTTGTTCCACAACTGTGGCAAAAAGAACATTTTAATTCACATGACAGTTAAATTATTTCAAAGATCAGTGTATATATTTCGAAAACATTGCCTACCTTGATTACAGACGCGGGGTTTTTTTTACATCTAGGTAGCTCCGTCACAGACCTCGAGAGGAGGTCTGTTCTCCACTTCAACTTTTCAGAGGGTCTGTGACTTACCTGACGCTCCACTAGTATGGCAATTACGTCGTCCTAACTGTAGGCAATTCCCACAAGGATGACTTGCTGATGGGGGAGCACTCAGAGTGGCTCCTGCGTCACCATCTAATAGTCAGATGGAATTCTAACACATTGTAGACTGTTAGGCCGTCTTAGAAAATCTATATGTAGTTTGGAAATGTCATCAGCTTACTGTCAGAAAAAGAAGGGCAAATAGACCCACCATGATCTGACTGCGTGAGCTGGATCCCCTCAAACTTGACAGAAGTCATTTGAAAAATAAAGATTCAATGTAGAAAACAATACAAACCTGGATAGATGCAACATCCCAAAAGCACTAAAAATGTCTTATCACAAAACATTGTAAATTTGTACATCTGTAAATTATTAGCGGTAGTAAAAATATCAGCTTAGCAGAAACTTATATTGATAGCAATATTAGTGCAGCAATGAACTGTGAGAAGTTACTCATAGAAAAGACA
This sequence comes from Nibea coibor, assembly GCA_023373845.1. Taxonomy (NCBI): domain Eukaryota; kingdom Metazoa; phylum Chordata; class Actinopteri; family Sciaenidae; genus Nibea; species Nibea coibor. The sequence continues at coordinate 230,856 of CM041722.1, forward strand.
CTTATTGCAAAAGATGTTAAATCACTTACTGGGAAATTCGAATTATTGGTAAGAAGTAGAAGGCTGAACCGCTGATGAAATGTTTTCTAAAATCAAATTAATCCTACAGTTTACTTTGTCTGTTTTGGTGGAATGCAAAATTTTAAAATAGTTTTCGTCCGTCTTCTTCCGCTTATCCGTCTAGGGCGGGTCGCGGGGGCAGCAGCTTTAGCAGGGAGACCCAGACTTCCCTCTCCCCAGCCACTTCATCCAGCTCCCCCAGGGGGACCCCAAGGCATTCCCAAGCCAGCCGAGAGACATAGTCCCTCCAGCGTGTCCTGGGTCTTCCCCCGGGGCCGCCTCCCTGAGGGACGTGCCCGGAACACCTCACCAGGGAGGCGTCCAGGAGGCATCCTCACTAGATGCCCGAGCCACCTCAACTGGCTCCTCTCGATGCGGAGGAGCAGCGGTTCTACTCCGAGCTCCTCGCGGATGGCCGAGCTTCTCACCCTATCTCTAAGGGAGAGCCCAGCCACTTCGCGAAGGAAACTCATTTCGGCCGCTTGTATCCGCGATCTCATTCTTTCGGTCACTACCCAAAGTTCATGACCATAGGTGAGGGTAGGAACGTAGATTGACTGGTAAATCGAGAGCTTCGCCTTTCGGCTCAGCTCTCTCTTCACCACGACGGACCGGCGCAGAGTCCGCATCACTACAGAAGCTGCACCGATCCGCCGGTCAATCTCACGCTCCGTCCTTCCCTCACTCGTGAACAAGACCCCGAGATACTTAAACTCCTCCACTTGAGGCAGGATCTCAACCCCGACCTGGAGACTGCACTCCACCCTTTTCCGGCTGAGAACCATGGCCTCGGATTTAGAGGTGCTGATTCTCATCCCAGCCGCTTCACATTCGGCTGCGAACCGCTCCAGAGAGAGCTGAAGGTCACGCTCCGATGAAGCCAACAGGACCAGGTCATCTGCAAAAAGCAGCGACCCAATCCTGAGGCCCATACCGCGATTCATCTTGTCCACGTGTTTTCACTGACTCTGCTGTTCTGCTGATTCAACAGGGTCTGAGACACACTTTATATACCCCGAAAGAGAATACCAGACACCGTTTGCATTTATTACTTTATTTCACCCCTTTTGAGGGGTTAGTCATACACCTAACACCAGATAGCAGCTTATGTCCTGTTTTTAAATCTTGAGGTACAGACTCAGTTTTGCAGATAAACCCATGTTTGTTTTGCATTCAGGGTGTCCTGCAGACGAAGGGACAAATGCTTTTTGCCATGGATGAGAGAAGACCAAAAATGGCTTACCAGTGCCAGCACCACCTGTAACAAATGTGGAATGGGTCTGTCTTTTTCCCCTGAGCCTGCTGCACACACCACTGTCTGACAGGGAAAATATGTGCAGGTTCTTTTCACAACATAACCACCCTTGTTTCCAAGTTTGATCTTAACAGCAGTTTCATTTTTTGACAAAACACAATACTGCGACGCAAACAAAGCCAAACACATGTCTCCAATCAACGCTCGCTGGCCTGTTCCTGTATCTGTCCACAATGTTTGTCATCCACACGTCGTCTGCACTGAAATCATGTGAAGCCTTAGGTTGTAAAATCTTTAAAGGCAGACTCATTCGAACAGTGTTTTCACCTACAGGAACAAAGACAACGTTTTGAGAACACTGTCAGTGAAAATGAAGGCGGACAAACGGGCATCTAAGTTTAGCCTTTCCCTTACAAATACAAGCACTGTGCCAACCAGGCCTGGAATTTCATCATTTTACGGGCAAGGCCACTTTAGGCCAAAACCCGGGGCACCAAGGCCATAAAATAAAACAATGACCACATCCATAATCTGTAATGAGAGGGGTAAATTTTTAGGGCCCGAGCACGCACTGTGTGCGAGGCCGTATTGCATTTCAAATGTTTTATTTTTATTTTATTTTTTTTTTTTTCTTCCGCGAAATGAATCGCATTTTCGACAGCCTATATATATATATATATACTCAAAGTTGCGAAAATTTGCCTACCCCCCCCCCAAAGTCGGGCGTAAAATTACGTATTTTGGAGGTCTCGCACATGGACGTACAAAAATGGCTCTACGGCGCCACCTACGTTTTCGTTTTCGGAGGAGCCCCTGGACACGGTTTCATCCACGTGTACGAAATTTAGTGGGAGTATGTAAGATACCGAGCCGCACAAAAAAGTCTCTTGGTGACCCGGGCTATCGCGAAGCGTACGGCAGCCATTTTATATCTAAGTTGGCGTTTTTGGGGTCATTTTCAGGGGTCGTATTTGAACAAACTCCTCCTACAGTTTTCATCCTATCTGTTTGAAACTTGGCGTGTGTGTTCTTAAGGCCTCGACCATGAAAAGTTATCAAAATCGTGAGGTTCAGATTTACTGCGTCAGAGAGGCGGGGCCACGAAATTTGGCGTTTTGGCTTGAAATTTCGACGTGCTATAACTTTGCCAAAAATATGCCAACCTTCATCAAACTTCTGATATATAATCACAGTCTGGCCTAGAATACATTTCCATAAAAATATTTGGAGATTTTCACAGCGCCTCCTAGTGGCGACAGAAAAGACCACTTTTACGAAATGACGTCCAGCTCGGAAAATATTGACCATGTCCACCTCAAACTAGGTGGAGATGTTGTCAAGTCCTTGGGGTTGACATTTGAGAAAGAATTGCAACTTGCCATCAAAGGGCGTGGCCATGACGGCGCGTCAAAGTCAAACGTGTCGATTTTTTTTTCGACGAAAAATGGAACTCCATTAACTTTTTGGGTAATTTTCAGGCAAATGTGTTGGGCTTTCATGTACTTTGTCAGAGCTGTCTGAACCTTCTTGTGGTTATTTAGGTCTATATTCTGCAAAGATCGGCTGCATAATTAATTAGGGGCAGGGCTAAGTCGCTCTATAGCGCCCCCTTGAATTTTTCTTTCAAGCAGCCCCGCCACAGTTTTATACACAGAGTTATGTAACCTTAGCCGAATTGTAGATGAAGACATGCCCTACAAAAAAGTCTCTTGGAGAAATGGGCTAAAATTAACAGGAAACGCGATATTTAGCAATGAAATTTACAATTTTTGCTGTTTTGGGCGGTTGAGAAGGGGTCATATTTGAACGAACTCCTCCTAGGGATTTTGTCCAATTGACTTCAAACTTGGTAGTTCCGTTCATCTAGACTTCCTGAGTAAAAGTTATCAAAATCATTAATTTTGAGGAAACTGTGTGAGCATGGCGCTCCATCAAATTTGACCCATTGATCCAAATTTGGCCCCTACAGAAGAAGCAGTCAGGAGTAATGATTTGAGCTTCAGGGCTCAATGTCTTAGACAATAAAACAAACACAGGAGACATTTGAACAAGATACAATGTGTTTTATTGAATGTGGAACAAGTGAATGACTTATTTAATAATAATAATAATAGTAATACATTTTATTTAGAAGCGCTTTTCAAGATATTCAAAGGCACTGTACATCAAAAGAACATCAAATCAGGAAAACAATAATGTAATCTATATGGAGATAGAGGTGAGTGCTTGTAGATGAATCCAGGAGCCATGTACAGGAACGAAGGTTTCATTAGGTGTGTGAGAGAGCAAAGACGAAGACCAGCATGTTGGCATACTGACAGGTTCCTGGGATATAGGCAAGAGAAAGGTATGTTAAATAAGAGTATATGGATCCTAAGAACAAGCAAGAAATTAGATTGACAGTTTAACATACACAGTCAGAGGATGAGGAGAACATTGGAAGTATGATCAGGTATTTCATGCTTCTGCGGTGCAGGAGGCTCAGGACAGTTGTGATGAATCCAGGTATGCAGGCAGGTGAGTGCACGATTCTCCCAACTGTATACAGAAACACAGACTGACAAAATAGACAGACAACACCACATAGGGAAGGGGACATAGGGGGAAACAAAGGGAGGGAAATGGTCCTGTACTTGATAGTAATATGTGTTTATGTATTAACCTTAGATCAAGCAAGTACACCACAGGGAGTTTATGTTCAAATCATAAATGTGTGAGTGCAAATGCAGGTCCTATAGATGCTTGAGGTTACACAGTAATAACACAAAATCTGCTAGAGCATATAAGTCACAATATATAATATAACAGGTATTTCATGATCTGTTTAAGGTTAACAATTAGTAAAAGTGTGCAGTTATTAACATGTTTAATCATAAGTTACTTAAGTAAGTCATTCAATAGGAAGTATGTAAGTGGTTAGTATTTCATAACATAAATCAAGACGTTATATTTATTAATATTGTCAGTAGAAAATTTATGATGAGTTAGATGGTGACAATATAGCCATTATGTTCTAGGAGACACATGTCATGCAGTTAAGGTGCAATTACATAGAGAAGAGTTGTATTGAATCAGCTGAGTCAGAGTATCCATTAGGAAACAGAAACTTCATGTTTGCATCATTTGTCAAATACAACTCAACCTATTATTAATTGTTATGAAATCATCAACATGCAATATGTATGAAAAAGGAGTATACGGTTATATTTTTACCGTTATATTTTCACATTGCTGTGAAGGAAACTTCAATAGTCATATTTGACTTAGCAACAATAAATTTATTTCATTAAATAAATAAATAAATAAATATATATATATAAAAATCTCAGTCCTGGTTCCCAAATGCAGCCCATTCTATCAAGCCATACTGTGATGTGTTACAGCTACATTTTTAAATTGCAGTGTGGAAACTGCAATATTCATGTTTGACTTAGCAAAGATAAAGAATTTGTTGTGAGACAAATTCTCTCCTTACCTCCGTTGCCAAACACAGCTCACCCTATGATGTACAACTCTATTTTCCCATGAAAGATTAGCATAGATATAGATCCATATTTGACTCAGCAGAGATAAGGAATCCATAGTGAAATAGAATCTCTCTCCACCTCCTTTGCCAAATACAACTTAAGACTAACTAGCAGTTATATGTTGACAACACTGTTATCAGTTCCACATGTAAATTCACACATAATTGCATCATGATCGCTGAAGTACGTGTGCAGCACTACACAGCTCACATCAGAATGTGTTGTTTTAACATACACATGATCAATTAGTGTTCCCTTTGCTGTTGTGGCTTCTGAAACATGCTGAACAAAGCTTCTCTGTGTCATAAAGTTGCAAATAGTTTTTGACGCAACCAGGTTTTCAATGAAGTCTCCCATGACAGTAACACTTTCACTTAATGGTTCCACATGCTCAAGCAACTTCCCAAGATTCTGTATAAACAGAGACATGGGATACGATGGCGGGCGATAAACAACTGCAACCAACATGTTGTTTGCAGTAAAATTGTATATCAGACATTCGATATTGACAGATGGCATTTGTATAATGTCAAAGTCCAAATTGTCTGAGGTATACATACCAACACCACCATGTTGTTGGGCTTTGATGGCCAACAGTCTGTGGTCACTATAACACACATTCCTTGGAACACTATGAAAATGATAACCGTCAATGGTCACAGTTTCAACTGAGGGACTATCAGACAACCATGTCTCTGTAACAGCAACGCACTGAGGCTTCAAATGCTGTACACACAAAGCCAGGTCTTTTGCATGGCAGCCTAAACCATGGACATTCATTAAAAAGACGCTGAAAGCATTTGTTCCACATTTGTATGTTTGAATGTTGTTAATCAAAAACGGGGACATGCTGTTAAGTGCCTCTTTAATGCTGTCTTTACAATATATGGCTTTTTGTTCAAAGTCCTTCAAAACCAAACCAGATAAACTTCTGACACGGCTTAAAGCAACATATGCCTGTCCAGGTGCAAACACTCTGTCTAACGACACTACAGCCTCATCAATAGTAAGGCCCTGTACTTTATGTACTGTACAGGCCCAAGCAAGTTTGAGGGGGAACTGACGTCGCATACCACCTTTACAGGTGACCCGTTCCTCTTCAGCATCAATGCCAACTGAGGCTGTGTCAACACCAGGGGGATGTGCACAGCGTTTCCTCCAGAGTTTGCCAATGTCAGCATTGTCAAACTTGATGTAGACTTTAAGAGGAAACGTTTTATCACTGTTTCCATAAACAATGTCTGTGACTGAGCCGCACACCCCATTGACTAAACCATCAGCAACATCAACATTTTTGAACAACATGACACAGGCTCCGTTCCCCAAAAGCAAGTCTTCCTCCAAGCAGGTATTGCGTGCATTGGAATGATGACCCTTTAACAACACAAGCTTGCCTGTTTTTTTTACTATTGATATAATCCTGAGCACTGATACAGACATAATCAGGACATGTTTTCAGAAGGAATTCCAAATTATGTTCACTGACTTGTCTGTTGGTCGGAAAAATATGTAGAGCAGAGCTCTCTTCACCGGTTTCACGAGACTTAAGGAGTTGCACATCACTACCTAACATCGCAGTGCCCTTAGAGTGTGTCCTCACTCTGTTCAGCAGTTGAGCAAATTACTCATCTTTTTGCCGAACAATTGTGTTTAACACTGCAATGTTGAAAACACCAGACCACAAATCAATACCAACATTTTGAACATAAAGTGGTTTCCCACGCACTGGAGGCAACTGAAAGAAATCTCCAACAGCAATGATAGCTATATTTCCAAACAGGGAACTGTCGCCTATTTGTTTAATTTGGCGTAACCTTCCATGGATGTAAGCCAATAGATTATGATCAACCATGGAGATTTCATCAATGATTAAAATCTGCAAGCTGCTATATTTAGCACGTAAAGAGTTCAGCTTTTCCTCACCCAGAGGTGTGTATGGTAAGCGAACATCTTTGCCAATACTAAATGTACTATGAATAGTAGTTGCATGTAAATTGTATGCGGCAATCCCTGTTGGAGCAGTCAACAAAACACAAATGTCGTCTGGGTGACGACACACTGGTGCTAAAATCCTTGTTGCCTCATACTGAATAGCCTTTATTAAATGGCTTTTACCAGTGCCAGCACCACCTGTAACAAAAATGTGGAATGGGTCTGGCTTCTTTCCCTGAGCCTGCTGCACACACCACTGTCTGACTTGATTAAAAATACCCATCTGTGTCTCATTAAGAGAGCGAAGCAACGCCAAACCGTCACTTCTGCACATGATGGAATTTCTCTTTTCCAAATGACCTATCTGTTCTTGCTGAACAGCTAAGTCAGGGATATGTTCTAACTGTTCCTCATCATTGGCTTGTGTTTCTATTCTACGTATTTCCCTACATTCTAACCTATCTAGTTCCTGTTCAGGGCACAACTCACACCAGGCATCCTCAACAATCCCATCATTGTTGATTTGCTCCTCAACATTGTCTAACTCTTCGCTTTCTACTTCAAATGTGCTTCGATTTCTGTCAACCACAGATTTGACAGATTGCATCAAATTGTCAGCACATCTCACCTGGCCATTCAGATAAAAATCTTGATGTTTCAAAGCCCACAGGTTTTAGCTGCCCGTCTGTGTAATATGGCATAAACAACAGCTAATCCGTGCTCAACCAGATAACTCACCTCCTGCTGCATCATGGCCCTTTTAGTCGGGTTTACTCTATAGGCATGCTGTTTGATTGGTCTGTGGTTCTCCACGTCAATGTCGTGGTACAGGACAGAAGTTTTACTGGGGTGGTGGCTCCTCTAACAGGTCTCGTAAGTCCCTTGAAAAGTTTTGTTTGGTCCCCTGCTTGCCAGACTGCCTTCGAGTCTGCCAAGGCGTTACTGTGTAGCGCACCTGTGCTTGCAGCACCCTGCTTTGCGCGACCCTTTAAATTAGAGGTGGACGCTAGCGCATGCGGCGCAGGTGCGGTACTCCTACAAGAGGATGGGCAGGCTATTGACCACCCTGTCTGTTACTTCTCCAGGAAGTTCAATAAGCACCAGCTTCATTATAGTACCATCGAGAAGGAAGCTCTCGCCCTCCTGCTTGCCTTACAGTACTTCGAGGTATACATTGGATCTAGCTCAGAGCCCGTCCAAGTATATACGGACCACAACCCGCTAACATTCCTCGCAAACATGCGCAATTCGAACCAGCGGCTCATGCGCTGGTCTCTTCTTCTGCAGGACTTCAACCTGCAGATTCACCACAAAAAGGGCACTGAAAATGTGATAGCCGATGTTCTGTCTAGGTGTTACTCGGAGCTATAGAAGTTAAACATTAAGGGTATGTTTAAATTCTTGGGTGTGGGGGTGTTATGACTGTCGTCATATTTTGTATACTGTGCGGTCTGTGTCTGTTTATGTCCGCTGTCTCCTTTAATGCAAATAGGGATGTGCCAGCTCCAGGATCCGATTGGCACAACAATTTTCCTCACCAAGCCCGTGATTGGCTGCAGCTGAGTACCACCCTGTATATAAGGAGCCAAGATGGCGGAGGGGACAACCGGCGTTTTCGTCATCCTCCTCGATTACCAACCAGCCACATGTTTGATAGTGCTAACAGTAGTTTTCGTTTGTATAGTAGGGGTGGACTGCCTTTTGATTTGATCTTGTTTTCTCCTGTTTTTGTTAAGTTAGGAAGGTAAGTCTATTGTGATTTTTGTTTTCTGAGAAAGGTTATTTATTTTCTAGATAGATCTGTTTTGGTTGTTGTTTTGGCCTTTGTCCACCCTGAAGCTGATTCCTAAGTTATGGTTGTTTGAACATTTTTGTAAATAGAGTTGTTGTAAATAGTTTTTGTAAATAAATCCTTTTGTTTAATTCACTTATACCTTGGTGCAAGTGGCTACTTGGGATTCGGGGAAGATGGCACCATTTCAAGTTATGCTCTAGGCACCCCTAGGCCGGGGCATAACAGCTTTGATAAAACAATTCTGGCTTTTTTGTTTCAGAGAACCGCACATAACGCACAACTGCAGGTTGTGTGCGGGTTCTTTTCACAATGTAACCACAGTCGTTTCCAAGTTTGATCTTATTAACAGCAGTTTCGTTTTTTGACAAAACGCGATACTGCGAAGCAAACGAAGCCAAACACATGTCTTGAAAATCAACGCTCCCTGGCCTGTTCTTGTATCGGTCTACAATGTTTAGCATCCACATGTCATCCACACTAAAGTTATCTGAGGAAGCCCTATGTTGTAAAACCTTTAACGGCAAACTCATTCGAACAATGTTTTCACCCACGGGAACAAAAACAACTTTTCGAGAACACTCTTTCAGATGCATGTTTGTGTCTGTGAACAGCCTCCTGAGCACACACATCTCGGTTGTGGAGATAAACACTCCCCAAATTTTTCAGGCTGTCCTCTGCATCTCTGTTGCCCTCCTTTGCTGCCTCACGTTGTGCACACTGCAACAATAACCCCATTTCTTTCTCAGCTTTAGAGATATAAGAAATGATATACACAACACAGGCATACGTATCAACAACAAATTGGATGTCAATATTTGCATTCCAACACTTCAAGAGGGGTTTGCTATATTGATGGATCCAAACAGCGTTAGCCTGCCTCTTCAATACAACTTGCGTTTTAGTAGCACAACAATTATAGGCAGCCTCGAAACGAGCCTGGGTGACACCTACATGCCGAAACAATTCCTCAGCTGTTTCAAAGTTAAGACTGTCATTTCTGACAGCTTCTTTGATTGCAGACATGATCTTTGCAGCAACCTCCGTTTTCATTTGAGCTAAGCTATCCTTTCCCCTACATCTGCAAGCACACTGTGCTGATGTCTGTCCCTCAGTGAGCTTGCACGCACATGAATTTGTGTTTTCCTCGTCAGTAACACTGCGAGAAATAAACGTGCGTGCAGATGGCGGCCTGGGAAAATTGAAACGACACACAGTTTTGCCCTTTTTACAAGTTTTTGAGTGTCGTTTAGAATGCTGCTGCACAGATGTTACAGTGTCCAATAATTCTTCATCGTTGGACGGTAATTCACATGTCACATAACGATCAATGAACTGAATTACCTCTGCATCTGTGTTTTTATCAATAATAGGAGCATTCTCAATCCAAAAGAGGCAATGGACATGTGGGGAGCCACGCTGCTGGAACTCCACCCTATAAAAGTAGTCCTTTATTTTGCCTATTGGATTTGCAGGAGACATCAGCACTTCTCTCAAGAAACAATGCCAGCGGAAGTCAAACATTCTTGCCGCAGTGACAGGATTACGCCGCAAAAGCTCACACCTATCTGCCCACTCTAGCTGTTCTACAGTGTCTGTTCTACCTGCCTGCTTCAAAATGCTAGAAAGAAGATTTTTCCAGCGCATATCAGCTGCAGAAAAAGAACAAAACCACGTGGGGATGCCTAGCTGCCTCACACAAGCCAACAAGTCACGCTGTGCTCCCTGCCAAAAAGCCGGGGTACCTCCTAAGTGGTTTTAAAAACCGATACCCATCATCAAACTCTAAAAGATTCCTCAGCGACTCCTCAGTGTTGAAGGCCTCACCGCTCACTTTGTGATCCTTCCAATTTCCCTTGCCCTTTCTCAATGCAATGGACACATTTGACACAACCTTTTCAAGTTCAGACATATATTGAGCAAAAAATAGAATTTTAAATGCAGACGGACGCTTTGCACAAAATGTCGAATATATGTTATTGAAATACCGCGACAATGTCAAGCGATGCTGTCTATCATCGTGGTATGTAGGGCTACCTTTGGGAAACAACACTGGGAAACATCTGGCTTCATTACTATGATCAGTCAGAAACTTCACAGGACAGTTTCCTTCTGCTGGAGCCAAATTCAATATATCTCCAAAATACTGGTCAAGTGCTTCCTGACAATATCGACAGGCATCAGGCAGGTGTCCTGGAACATACAGTGCTGCTGCCTGTCATGCAAAAGTTCATCATGTTGCACAGCGGACTGCTCAACACTATCAATCTTATCCTCACCGCCATTTGGATCTGCTTCATCAGCTTTACAAAATTCGTTGAACCACTCGGCATTAAAGTTTACTTCTTTATAATAAACATTATTTTCTTTTAAATATTGCAGCGCTTGCTTAATATGTGCTGTATCTATATACTCATATTCATAATGCCCTTTATAAGTAAGCTTGCGCTTGAGCTTAACAGGCAATAAAGACCCTTCCATGGAAGTACGCGGAAGCAAATTGGTCGTTTGAATAATATTTGCTGGAACACACGTAACAGGTCCATGGACTCCATTTTGCCCACCTTTAGGCAAGGCTAACATTTTCATAAATGGAATATGCAGGGCTATCAAATGTTGCTCCAATTTATTTAAACATGCCAGTTCAAGTGGAACAGGGTCAAGTGACAAATTGTTTTTGGTGCTTTCAGCTGGCACTTGACCCTTATTAATTTTATAATGGCATGTGTAACAGATCCAAAGCTGACTTCTAGGTGTGTTTACCCAACTACACTGTCTTTCACAGCTTGTAGTGCACACGTGTAGATAGTTTTCTGTGATGCGGTTATCTGCAATCAAACAAACTCCGGCTTTTTTTCTATAATAATCTCTCCTGCACTGCAACACCTGGTGTCTAAACAACAACCTATAGCACACACAACACACAAAATCTGGACCATCTTTAACCTTGTCTACAAAGCTCTGCATAACAAAATTGAAATCCTCAGCCTGAATTTTCATTTGCTGCCTTTTAATTTTGACCCCTCCACTAACACGCCTCCTAAACTCAGCACTTTCATGATATTTTTTTGCACTTCTAGTTTTAACATTCTCTCTATGCGTGAGATTAACCCTATATTTGATTTTACTGCGTTCTTTAGCTTTATTTTGATACAACAAATCTTTGATATTTTAGCTTATAAATTGTTTTAGCTTTGTTGCGAAATGAATCAATTTCATGATATTTTTTTGTGGAAATGCTTTTAACTCTCTTCCTGTACTCATCATTCTCTCTGTATTTTTTCTTATAAAGGTCTATCATTTTCTCCCTATACAAATCATCTTGTTTGTATTTTCTTTTATACTGGTCTATCATTTTCTCCCTATACAAATCATCTTGTTTGTATTTTCTTTTATACTGGTCTATCATTTTCTCCCTCTACAAATCATCTTGTTTGTATTTTCTTTTATACTGGTCTATCATTTTCTCCCTATACAAATCATCTTGTTTGTATTTTCTTTTATACTGGTCTATCATTTTCTCCCTATACAAATCATCTTGTTTGTATTTTCTTTTATACTGGTCTATCATTTTCTCCCTATACAAATCATCTACTTTGTATTTTTGTTTACACATGTCTTTGAGTTTTGTCCTGTACAAATCATCTTCTCTGTATTTCCTATTCATGTTTATTTTCATCTTTTGCCTATACAAGTCATCTTTTTTGTATTTCATTCTATTCATGCTTTTCTTTATTTCTCTATGCAAATTATTCTCTTGGTATTTCAACTTAAGACTGTCCTTAATAATATCCTTGTTGTTTTTATATCGAATTATACTCACTTCCCTTTTCTTTTCCTTAAACAACATATTTTGATGATACCTTTTTAACGTGTCTTTTTTCTTCTCCCTGTGCAACATATTGCTTTGATATTGTAATTTACATTGGGCAGACAACTTTGTTTTTAAATACTTAGAGTAACAATAATTTACACTAGGATTTTAAGGTTACTGTGTTACTTTTACTCTGTTTACAAGGCCTTCTGGCCATATACTGGGTGTCTAATGACTGACTATCTTTACACAACTCAAAGCACACATTTCTATCACTGTGACAGTTCTGCAGCCGAGGCTGATTGACGCAAACAACAACTTCATAATGACATCCATTAACATGTTGCAAGTAGATCCCTTGCTTTGACATGGCCTTATTTGTACACGAATACTGCAGCCAGCGATCATTGTAATACGTATAAACACTCACACCCAACAAATCTGCAGTAGCTTGAATCTCTATCTCAGTAGCCCAACTACCAACATACCTCATTCGTGATACACTAAGATACTGATCCACAGAAGAATACTGGGATCTTAAAAAACTGCTATACTGCAAAGCATTACTTTCTACATGTCTGACAACAGCACGCCGGACTTTAAGGTGTTTTTTTTTTTTGTGTACCAGACACAGCTTGAGACACTGCTCGAAAGAAACAGTTACCATCAGCCACAATGCTGTCACTCATGCAAGGAGTTCCCAACATGCCAGGTAACAAACACATCTGTCTATCCTGCTTCTCAAAGTCTACATTTAACTGTTTGCACAAAGCTTGTGCAACTTTTTTATCAAGGGGATCAAACTGCAGCCCCTTAGAAGATACATCACAAATAAATTCTACATCTGCATGTACAGCAGTGATGTCAGCACTTTTCCTTTTTTTGAATGTAAAGTTTACATCTGCCCTCTTACGCTTACAACTACTGCTTTCTATAACTGAATCGGATTCAGAGTCACTGCTAGCTACAGTGTTCTCAGCACACACCACACGCTCAGACAAACACTCTGAACTGTGGTCATCTGTGACAGGATTTGTCACAGAAACAGCAGCAATCTCAAAAGGCCTCTGTCCAGCACCAAGAGAAACAGACAACTGGCATGCATAGTTACAAACGTCTTCAAGTGTTGCCAAATGTACAACAACACTTTTTCCGTTCACGTCAACCATTCCACATGCATTACGAGCATGTGAATCAACTACTGCATAGCGACCATGCTCACAAATAACAGCACATGTACTGGCTGCCAGCGTCAGAAAACATGTGCTGTATTTGCCAAGCATGTATTCTAACCCTTTCATTAATGACATCGCTACATCTGCATTAACAAGCTCTCCCTGATCCACGCCAACTGTCCCCGTCACCCATTCACCGTATTCAAAACCAAAGGTCTGTCCATAAAGGACTGACTGCTGAGGCAAATCGGGAACACACAACAATCTAGACTCTCCGCTAATCATGTTACTATTGCGCAAAGAAGAGTACAAAGCATCGCCTAAAAACAAAACACTGTCCAAATCTTCCGTCGCCCAGTCAAAAACGCTATGAACACTGTGTTTTGCTACGCTGACTAACGATACAGCCATGCACTGCACACCAGGGTTGCTTAAGAAAGCATCCCCCTGATGGAATGACCCCCTGACACTTTTCTCTATCTGCACAATCGACCCATGCTGTAGCACATGCTTTAATGAAATGTCACAGACCGTATTCGTTCCTGGAGTTGGACCCAGTTGTGCAGATCCTGGTGTGGCAGGATGTGGTGGCTGTACCTGGAAAAAAAAACACAACAGATTTTAATAACTTGAAGGATGTGTTAACGCTGTAATTAGGTAAACGATATTTGCCCCTTGAAAGATGGTTTTAAATGTATTTTTTTTACCAACTATGGTAAAACAAGTTTGTAAACTATTCAATGTACAAACCTCATCTCCCCCACGGACTGTCAGCGGCTCGTTAAATCCTGGCTCTGACGTCAGGTCCACAGCATGGTGTGTGGCCTCGTTCTGTAAAACAAAAAGCATGTCAATGAATTGTTAATGACCAAATTAAAGTACAGGCAGTGTGCTTTCTGGCCATTCGCCAAAAAGGGTGATGACACTCAAACAACAAATCAATTCACAAACCTCATCCACCACAGGCGTAGAAGCTGCACTGGTAGGTGTTACCACGGACAACACCTCCACATCTGACACCACCGTTGTGTCAACCTAAAGGAAAAAAAAAACACAAATGGTTATAACATGCAAATAACATCCAAAATAAGCAGGCATCTTTATCCATAACAACTTTAGCAATGTCCAACTAAAATCTCCTGATATTATTCAAACAAAAACTGAAATCACAAACCTGATCCGCCACAGGCGTAGAATCTCCACTGGTAGGTGTTACCACGGACAACACCTCCACATCTGACACCACGGTGTCCACCTAAGAGAACAAAGGAATCACAAATGGTTACAACATGCAAGTAACATCCAAAATAAGCAGGTATTGAGATTTATACACATAACTTCAGCAATGTCCAACTAAAATCTCCTGATATTATTCAAACAAAAACTGAAATCACAAACCTGATCCGCCACAGGCGTAGAAGCGCCACTGGATGGTGTTACCACAGCCAACACCTCCACATCTGACACCACTGTGTGCACCTGCAGAAGCAGTTAACAAACCACAATTAATATACAAGTACAACACATATGCAGGCAGGAATACAGCCATATGTACTAAATATGTTCTCATACTGTCAAACCAAAACACACACAACACCAACAATACTGATCTCTTCTCTTGGCAGCCTTCTCCTCGCAACAACAGTCTTGCGCTTCGGTGCCACCTTTCGCTTCTAAAATATCCAAAAAAAAAAAAACATTTTACTGCAATGTGCCATTTTAGATACTTACATTTATTCGAATTTAGCACTGATGATGAATGCAAACACAAGCCATGCTAAAAGAAGGTAGAAAGAATGTGAATTACCTGGATGCGCACAGCAGTGTCCACCTCAGGAGAAGGGAGAAAAGACGGGCTCGTCTTCTCCACAGTGTGCAGCAAGGCTGGGCTGAACCGCACAGGAGTGAGTGGGATGAAACACTCCTTCAGCACCACCTGTAAAATGACAATAAAAGATTACTGTCAATTTCCATAGCATAAAACCCACAAAGTAAATCCACCAACATGTAAACTTCTGTGAGATCATGTATAAATTCATCATAACATACCTTCTTCTGCAACACCTGAGCGTCCAAGGCCGCCAGCTCAGCTTCAGGCAAACTGAGCTATAAAATAAAAGAGACAAATGCTTGTGTTACACATGAATGTAGTGTTATGCCACAGATAACAGCCCAGTGTATGTGGATTTCATAAACAGCGATTCCATAAATCAAATATATATTACCTTCTGGCCTCGAACCACTGTAACCCAGCCATCTGGGTTGGCTGCTGGGCGTGGCTGTGGCTCGTGACCCGTCACGACCACCTGGGTGGCAAACCGGGGACGGTACGGACGGGTGGGAACGGCCCGCACAGGTGGCTCTGGGTCTGGCACTGCAAGCTCCCTGTCAGCTGCCTGCCAAAGAAGGTACGCGAGGATGGGCATACCAACGTTGTCACTCAGATGTGTCTGAAAAAACAAAATTCAAGAGAGGTTACTATCATTCATTGGCAATAACGACTTATTTACATTAAACTACACAGTATATTTCCCAGCTGTATAATCTTTTGCTGCAAAAAAAAAGAAAAATTACTTACACCATCTCTGGCCCACAAGTCGCGCTGTCGCAGAGGGAAGTTCTCTGCAATGTGGTGGAAAGGAACGCCTAAACAAATATGAATGACACTATAATTAGTACATATTACAGGTGATGAGTTCTTGTAATTAACTTTACAAATCATTATTTAGTAGCATAGCTATAAATAAATCAATCTTCCAACATATCAGTGTAATTTAAACTTACCCTGCTCCACACACACACTGTGGTACGCCATGCGCAGCAGCCTCTGTTCCGCCTCTGCAACACTCGAGGCGGAAAGTCCAGCACCACAACCTGCCAATCACACGTCATGTTATTACAAAGGCCAATAATCTTAACATTGCAAAAATACACACATCGTCCAGAATAAGTCTTCTAACCATAAATTCACACTTACGTTGGACCAATGGCTGCGTGCAGATTTCACCAGGGCGGCGAAATCTGCAGACGAGTCCTCCTGCCCCCTGCAAGCGGTGAGGTTGTTGCTGGGGGCCAGGACAACGACAGCATCAGGCTGGCGAGGAACCACAGCAGCCACGAGCTCGGTCCTCAGGTGCGCTGCCGTCGCCCCAGGGGTGCACATGAAGCCAAAGGACAGCGGTCCCTCTGGCATCACGACGAACCCATCCACCAAGGCACCCAGGTGGGAGTCACCAACAAGAAGAACGAACTGAAATGAAATAAATACAGGAGGAGTTGGTACATGGCAATGTATACTTAATGCATTCATTGTCTCTTAAATCATTTGGATTCGAATAAAACCTTCTTGTCAGCGTGCGCAGCAGGAATGACCAACTTGTGCGGCTTGTTGGTCAGGTGCGACTCCTCCCACCTTCTCACCCTGTGGCGCTGACCGGTACCACGGACTGAAAAAAACAGGACATACAATATAACATGAGAAGTTAGTCAATATCACAGAAAAAAATAAAAACCAACAAAGACAAATGCATTCTAAAATGCACAGGGAAGAACAAAACACAGGTAGTACATACCCAAAGGTACACGGTCAACAGGGTTGACGTCCACACGCCAACTCTCCTGCCTCTCCACCCTCCTCTTGGCAGCCTGAGAGCGGCGGTAGCCCTTGCCACGCGGCATCTGAAACATCAGGACAACAACATTGCATTAAGCATATAGCTTAAGTGAAAAATGTCAGAACAACACTTTTATTATGTCCCATAAAATGGTAAAAAGTTGCTATTGCAACAACAAACAACACAATATGTTTTCACTAAATCCACTAAACTAAACATGGAAACTACAATATATATAACTCCTATACTGAACAGCATTCTTTTATGCATGTTTGACAATAGCACGTCTCAATTTAATGTGTTTTTTGGGTGTACCAGACACAGTGTTGTCATTCATGCAAGGAATTCACAACATGCCAAATGAACACATCGGTCTATCCTGCTTCTAAAAGTCCATTTAAAAGTACATTTAACTGTTTGCACAAAGATTGTGAGGACACATCAGAAATAAATTCTACATCTGCATTCACAGGAGTGACATCAGAACCATTAATTTTTATTAATATAAATTAATGGTTCTGATCATCATCATCACACTGCATGATCAGACAAACACACTGCACTATGAACAACACAATGAACATTGTGTTTTGCTAAACTGACTACTGACACAGCCATGCACTGAACACCAGGGTTGTACATTTATTGTTTGCACAACTTTTGTATCAAGAGGATCAAACTGCAGACACGTCAAATAAATTCTGCATCTGCATTTGCTATTGCAACAATGAACAACACAATATGTTTTTCACTAAATACACTAAACTAAACATGTATATTATAATAACCAATAACCACATTAAGCCTCAATATTACCACTAACATCCTAACTTATATTTAACAAAACAGGAACATACATTACATACACATGCAGCCCCTTAGAGGACACATCACAAATAAATTTTACATTTGCAATTGCTATTGCAACAATGCACAGCACAATATGTTTTCAGTAAATTCAGTAAACTAAACATGTGTACTACAATAACCAATAACCACATTATGCCTCAAAAACACTCATTTTCTTTTTTCTTCTCCATGTGCAACACATCACTTTGATATTTTAATTTAAATTGGGCATACAACTGTTTTTAAATACTTACAACTAAATACTAAAACAATAATTAACACTAGATTTTAAGCTACCTATATTACTCTTACCCTGTAACAAGATATTGTGGCCATATACTGTGTGTCTAACAACTGAACATCTTTACACAATTTAAAGCAAAAATTCTATCACTATCCTGAACACAGGAGGGCGGGGGCTCTGAATCGTGACTGGTCGGCATCGTTGCCGTTACGCAGCGCAAGCGACCGAAACAATCATTTCTCAATAAAATAAAAAGGTTTTTAAAATTAAAAGATCGTCCATACTCAGATAATACATAAAACGGAAATAATTAATTATTTCGTGTGCGGTCCGGGGGTTGTGGACCACTGGCCAACATAGTCTTTACGTCTTTAATATACTCTGATCCTGTAGCATATTATTTGCCTATCAATTTTATATGAATATCACTGTGATCGTGCATATATTTCACCACAGAGACAATAACCAATAACCACATTAAGCCACAATATTACCACTAACGTCCTAACTTATATTTAACAAAACAGGAACATGCACCACACACATATCACAATGTAACATCCATATACCGTAACAAGTGACTTACCGTGATCAAGAATGAGTGAAGCTTGACTTGAAGAAAATAATCCAAAGAGCAAAGTATTCCCGCTAGTTCTGACAGACAAAGCTATTTGAAGCAACGAGTGAGATCCGGGATGCTAACGCAAACAGAACCAGCGAGCCTCACCTGAGCTCCGGCTAATATAGTGCTCACCTGGGGCGGGGCTTTGTTGAGCACCGCATTTTACCTGAAAACCAACCAGCAACCTTTGTTCATTACCACGCCCCTGGGCCTCTGTGTGTGTGGTTAGTTCACGCATTGGGGCGGGGCTTTGTTGAGCACCGCATCGTACCTGATGACCAACCAGCAACCTTTGTTCATTACCACGCCCCTGAGCCTGTAGAGGGCTCGGTGTGAGCGGTCAGTTTGAATCGTAACACAGAGCAGTAACAGTCTCCGCAAGCATTGTCATCTGTTATTATACGAAGATATACGCTGCGTAAAAATGTGCGCAAAAAAACACCAAGCCACAAACACACCGCTGATTTACAAACAACACCAACCCTCGAAAATTTGAACATTGCACACTAAACACACACACTAAATCATTGGTATTGACCATCGCTGACCCGTGCTCATCTATGCGCGCACCTAGTGGCCAAGAAAGCAAAAATCCACCGACGTGAACTCGTTTCTCACAGACACCTCTGTCTCCACAGCAGGAAAAATGCAAAAATAAAACAATTACGTATTTACGTCATTTCTGAAGTGCAGCTGTGATTTAATGACTTGATAACATTTTCATGTAATCATTTAAAATGTCGTCTTGTTACACTGCACGATTCGTCCCCGTAACGTCTGATGGCCCCTTCAATTTTGTAACTTATTTTTCAGGGCTATATCTGTTTGATGCTTTCTGAAGTCTATGAAACACACTCGATTTCTGAGAACTTACTCCTCTCACAATCATAACAGTTATATTGATGGCTACATATGATCAGCTGTTGTACACCAGTGTGTCCAGCTGTGGCTTTCACTCCATCAGATCGTGAGCGAGAGACAGAGAGAGCGCCAGCGCGAAAAAACAAACGCATCATTGATTCTGTTGATTTAGTAAACAGCGACATGTTAGATATAAACACCATAAATACTCAGCCTCCTTTAGAATTATTGAATCATAATATAACCTAATAAATCTGTCGGCTGCTTTCCAGTCCGGTCCACTGGCCGGTCTCTGGGTGTAAGCTACATTATGTGGTATGCGGTTTTTTGTTTGTTTGTTTGAAATTTACGTTTTGTTTTGTGTTTTCATTTTCTGTATTTTCATTTCGGTCCATCAAATAGGTTAAATTCGACTTAAATAAACTGAACCATAAAACAAGAACTTTTTTCTGAATCTCCGTTTAAAGAGGAAGAAGTACAGGTGATTATTGTCCATTATGCAGGAATGCAGGTTGAATGCGGCTGATTAGCATTGTCGTTGCTCAACCTTTTCTTTGCGCTTAATGGGCATTTTGGTCTCCCAGTGTCATGGACATCACAGAGTCAAACATGCACCAGGTTTGTCTACTGCATACTATACAGTAGACCTGTGATTTGAGTGTTTTCATGAACAGGACAAAAACTCATTTACTGCTACTTCTTCCTAATAAAACCATTTCATTGTACGACCTTTACCAGCAGACTACATTATGATAAATACATAACTTTGTGACACATGAAAAAAAAAAAACCCCAATACAGCTACTTTGACAAAATGTATGAAACCATTAAGCATTAAACAGAGGTGCAGTTTGTACACATGGATTGGAGAGAATGCAGACTTACTACTCAGGTAACACTGGTGTGATTTACCCGGTTCCATTTTCACTTGTAGCAGCATTACCAAATTGTAGACAAAGGCAAGATCTACAAAAAAATCTCTTGGAGTAATAGGCTAAAATGTACAATGAAAATCACAGTTTTAGGCTGGCTGAGAAGGGGTCCTATTTGAACAAACTCCTCCTAGGTATTTTATCCAATTTACTTCAAACTTGGTAAATGTGTTCATAGAGACTTCCTGAGTACAAGTTATCAAAATTATGAACTTTGATGAAATGGTGTGGGCGTGGCGCTCCATCAGATTTGATCCATTTGTCCCAATTCTGACTAATGTGTGCAGTCAACTTGCACAAACTGTTTTAAAGACTTGCGCGTTTTCTGCCTGCTGCCTTCCGACGTGCCAGCCCGTCGAGTTGCGTGGGAGTGCGAGGGCCCGTTCAACGCTGCTTGCAGCTTTAATTTTTTTTTTTTTTTTTTTTTTCTCCAGACTGCTAACTAAATCTTTGCTTGCAATCTTTGCTGGCACTGAGACTAGGGACCAACGTCTTGCATCTGAGGCATTGCGCCAGTGGGCAACCGACACAGGCATGGGTGACATTTGGTGTATGTTAAACCCTTCTTTAAAAGACTTCATTTTACTCAGGGAGACACAAATCCTTTTCCAGGTTAGATTATATTTTTGTCTCAAAAGAATCATTTCAAAATATCCGACATGCCCATTATATTCCAGTTGCCTAGACTGACCACAAACCATTATATTGTTTGGTTACAGTTCGTCCGTCTCCCTCTAAAGCCCCTAGATGGCTTTTCAATTCCTCCTTACTGCGAGGTGAAGCATTCAAAGCTCAGTTTGAAATTAATCTTAGCGAGGTTTTTGGAGTTCAATGTCAGCTCTGTCTCTGATCCGAGGATACTTTGGGAGGCGGTGAAGGGCTTCATAAGGAGCAATACCACTTTATATGCCTCAACATGAAACAAGGAACGTGTAGCCAAATTGGAAGCTTTAGAATTAAAATATGCTCCCTTGACACTACTTTGCAACATAATTTTAACGACCACGTAGCCCTACAGAAGGAACTGATCAAAAAAGAGTAACTCTCTTCTGAAGGTCAGAATTCCTTATGCATAAAACACGGCAAACTTACTATTTCAATTTCTCAAGACCTAGTCATTTACTAGCAATGAAACTGCGAACAGACGAGCACTTTGCTGACATTTTTTGTATTAAAGATAACATTACATTGCAGGAGTGTGAGGCAGCTGTTAGGGATATGCGTAAACTTAGATCGCCAGGGCTGGATGGAATTCCACCTGAATTTTATCTCACTTTTTGGCCCTTGCTCGGCCTGCTGCTAATGGATATGATCCAATATTCAATCAAAGTGGATTTGTTCTTTAGGGATGTTTAATTCTGCATTAATCTCACTGCTTCTGGAAAGGATTCGATCAAGTGCTCTAGCTATAGGCCTCTCTCACTTTTAAATGCAGACTTAAAGATTTATGCTAAAATTTTGGCTCGACGGCTCCAGGGCCACATGACTGATTTGGTACATAGCGATCAGACAGGGTTTATAAAATCTAGGCTTGCTACAGATAATGACAGAAGACCTATTACATGTTTATAGATGGTGCGCAAAGCTTAGATTTTCCTGCTGTTGTCATTTCACTAGATGCAATGAAGGCCTTTGACCACCTAGAGTGGCCTTTTCTGTGGTCAGTGCTTGAGTCTATGGGGTTTGGCTTATCGTTCATTAATGATTAAGGTGTTATATAATAACCCTACAGCTGTAGTACTTGCAGGTAAAACTAGCTCTCCTCCTTTTGCAGTTTCGAGAGGATCAAGACAGGGCTGCCCTCTCAGCCCTTTGTGAGTGAATTGCGAATGTTGTTTGCCCTTTCTCTCAAACCTCTGGCACAAACCAATCACTCCAATTTCTATCAGAGGTACACACCATCACATTTCATTGTACGCTGATGTTTTACTGTATTTAAACGATCCAGTGCAATGTATTCCACATGTTTTAGTTACCTTTGAACATTACGGCAAGCTCTCTGGTTTTAGATTAAATTGGCAGAAATCAGCTTTGCTACCTTTTTAAATCAGACCATGTGTAATGCTCCCATCCTTGCATCTATTCCAGTCACTAAAAACTTTTTATCTGGGGATAGATATCTCTTCTTGCATACAGACAATAATCAAAAACAATTTTTATAACACACTTAAAGTTAGGCAGGCTGGACCACCTGTCCAGATCCACCCTAATTCACTTCGGGGCAGGATATCCATAATTAAAATGAATATTCTGCTAAGAGTCAATTTTGTTAGCTCGATGCTCCCCCTTCCCCCCACCCCCTCAATATTGGCGGTCTATTGCTTCCAAACTTCAAGCTTTATGGGTGGGCCTTTGCGCTTGGACCTCTCTTGACCTGGCCATATTCTTTTACTAACATTTTGCATTCTAATGTTTCACACCTTCACTCCCGTTTAAGGTTTGGTACTATGATTTCATATTTGCTATCGACATGGAGAAGGGTGGTGAAGCTGGCTGGCTGCTCTGGCAATTGGGGCCGACACTCTCCAATATTTAACAACGATAGATTACTGATTGGCGGTCATCCTATCCGGTGTCCTGATTGGGGAAAATAGAAACATTTGTACATTAGCTGACATCTATGGAGAGGAAGGCTTACTTGCTTTTCAGACTATATGTGTCAAGCATGGTGTGCCTCGTACTTTTTCTTTTACTTGCAACTGAGATCGACTTTAAAAGACAACGGGGTCCCTTTTGCAGAGGTCTTTAACACCACACCCACTTTGTAAAATCTTTGTCTCTGTGGGGAGCACAAGTGGTTTTGTATCGAGACTTTACTGGTTCTTATTGAAGCATTCCTATAGTTCTCTGGCGCTGGACAGGATGTGGAGGAGAGATTCCGGGTTTGGAGCCTATGTTTGATTGGGATAAGGTGTGGAATAGCATAGGCATATCATCTAGGAACCCTGATCATCAGCAAATACATTCTAATTATAAACATAGGGTTTATTTAACTCCTAGGAAGCTGCATCTGATGAAGGTTATTAGCGACCCTATGTGTACTTTCTGTTCTTCCAAAGTGGTTGGCACTTATTTTCACATGTTTTGGGAGTGTAACCCAGTGGCCAACTTTTGGAAGATGGTTGCTATGAACCTCTCTAAGTTATTTAAGATCAAATTGCCCTGTTCGCCTTCCACACTAATTTTGAATGACCTGTCAGGGCTGGGTTTGTCACTGGTCGAGAGAAGAGCTTTGCTAGCAGGTCTTACAGCTGCAAAAAACTGGTCGCTACTCGTTGGAAACCCCCGCACTCGCTCTCTTTTCAGGCATGGATTCTAACATACCTGGATATTGCCTATTTGGAGTTGTCGACAGCTAGGGTCCACGGAGCAAAAGATTCAGCAATACAGGCTTGGAACTTACTTTTAACTATTCTCTGTGGGCTGCAGGTGTTTCTTTCTCCTTATATTCTGTTTTGTTTTTACTTAGCTGCTGGTTTGTTTTGTATGGTTTGCTCTTGTTGTGGTTGTCATTAAAGAGAATAAAAATTTGATCACAAAAAAACCTGCAGAGTTCAATTCAGTATTATAACAGTGTTACTGTTAACAAAGAAGCATGACACTGACTTTGTAAGGACACAGTTAAAAATCTATAACTAGAATTCATTTTATGTGTACACTCATTTGTCCAATAAAAGTGATTTTAATATAAACATTAGTCACTTTATCAAGCCCTTTGAGGAAGTCATCACTGAAGTGAGTGCTGAGGGGTATGTAGATAATGTCCACTGTTTCTTGGACAATTCCCCATTCCTCTGTGGATAGTGGTGCATTGAAGTGCCAGGGTGGAGATGACTGGATCTTTTACTTCAATGAACCTTCTCAGCATGTAGAATGTTGACTTCCACCTTGTAGCGACATCCTGCTTCAAACGCAGATGCTTCAGAGAAGCTGAAGGCCACACAGCAACAGATGGGCCAGGAGCAACTGTGCTTCTGTGGAAATATTCCACCACAGCTTTTTTTTTTTTTTTAACCTCCCTAAGTGCAGCTCTAACAATGAGGTTCAACACATGGGCAAAGCATGGAATGTGGTCTCTCAGGGCTGCCACACTGTTGCTGGCATTGTCTGTGACACAAGCTACAACTTTGTCACTGACACCCCATTCAGTTGAAACTCTTCAGCTCACTTGCCAGGTGAGTGTGTGTCTGTCTGTCAAGACAAAACAGTGCAGGATTTTGTCATGACTTCACATCTCCTGAACATAGTGGCAAGTCACAGACATGTAACTTGTGGTCGTCACAGATGTCCAGCACTCTGTTATAAGACACAGCAGGAGCACTCTTGTTTGTTTTTTTTCAAGTAACTCCGCTCTTAGCTTTCCATACATCTTAGGCAGCAGAGCTTGAGACAGTGTTTTCCTGCTAGGCAGAGTGTATGAAGGGTCCAGGGTCTTTTCTCTGAAAATTCTCTGAAGCCTTTGTCCTCAACGATGGAGAAGTGATAGGCAGAGCAAACTGGATGAAGCACTAGTAAACATGATTGCTTGTGACTGAGTGGATCCATTGGCCTTGTTACATAAGGTCCTATCAGTGTCTGTTGTGGCCTCCGTAGCCTAACTGCTTCTTGGGGGGTGGTGGGTGCTGCTGGTGTACTGGATGTTGCAGAAGCTGTAGCCAGTGTTGCAGTAGCAGTGTTTGGAGGTCCAGATGAAGTGCTGCTGGTGGAGATATTTGACGTGAGCCGGATTTAGGGAGCCCTTTTTCTTCACTTTGGTGCCTCACTGTCTCGTCTCCCCCGTGTGCCGTGCTTGTTCAGATGCAGATGCTGCAGAGCCGATGTGTTATCTGTAATCTGTTACTTGATCAGAAACAATTCAGTGAAATACTTACAAATGAAATGCATTGTGAATTTTCTTACCTTGTTGCAGGGAAGGAATTTCACGAGGGCCCTTGCAATTTGGCCTTGTGCCCTTGAAAAAAATATCTGTCCTAAGGCCACAGTGGCCTTGATGCCCGCCCGCACTGCCCCAGTTCGTTATGCTGTTTTCTAGTCTGCCTCTTTCCTGTCAACACAGCTTTGACACCTGCGTTTTTCAACATTGGTGGGTTTGATTCGAGCCTGGCATGAACCGCTCGGACGGGCTACAATGACAAGTTCATCAAACGTACCCCTCACCCTCGTGCCGCGTCCGCGAGGCTGTGGCGTTAGGTCCGAAACTGACCTCAGTCCCGGTGATTTTTTAAAAAAAATTTATTTATTTTTTTCCTCTCTTCACATCAGTGTGTTAAATTAGTGAACGAATAAGAGGAATTTCAACATAAGTTAGTTCACGTTAAATTGTGTGTACAGTAACGTTATATCACTACAACGGTGACCCAGTTTTAACGTGTCAACCACAGCCTGTAACATTAACCTCAACAAACGCTTGCTAGCTTGCTGTCCAGTTCTTCCTTTGTGGAGCTGCTGGTTCCTGTCGTAACGTGTCATTTTTATGGATTCATGATCTTGGTGTTGCTGCTTGGGTAAGTTACAGTTAGATGATGTAAAGCGACTATGAACAGACAGCACACATCAACCGTTTGCAATAGTGACGTTCAGTAGAAAAGGGCAGGAAAGTTGGAGAAAGGATGTAATTATGTAACACAGGTTAATTCTTCATTTCTTTCTTTGTGTTCCATATTTTTAAAGTGTTGCAGAGCCAACAACACGTGATGCTGATGGCTTTTGGAGGCCATAATGCAAAAGTGCAGATAACAACCTAAATCTGAGGGGCTGCTTGACAGCAACAGCAGCTGATGGAGCAGCTTCAACTTTGGAAAGACAAATAGTTTCAAAAACACTGAAACACATTGACAGCGACTTACTCTTAACTTGACAGATATATAATATTTCAGATCTCTTGACATGAGAGAGCTTTTTTTTTTTTTTTTTAAATAAAAAGTCAAATGTTTTCTTGTCTATTTAGTTTATTTGATCTCCTCCATAATTTTCCTTGATTGAGAAATCGGTCTGGGCTTACGGGTTAATCAGTAGTCTATATGCTCGTATATATTTACAGTACTGTTTACAGTCAAACATTTTGATGCACTGTAGGCTTGATCAATCAAGCATATGGGTGGGTATTGGTTTAATAATTTTTACAGTTTTTGAAGTGAGTGATGGGATGTTTAAAAAAACATAATTACATTAAATTCATTATGGATGTGGACTTAATATCATTGTTATTTTATGGCCTTGGTGCCCCGGGTTTTGGCCTTTGCGCCCTCAAAAAATTGACAACACAAAAAGCCAAGTGGCCTTGCCCCTAAAATGACGAAATTCCAGGCCTGCCTTGTTGAGTCCCGACAATGCTTGAGTTGTAGTTCAGTAGCCCCAAATGGGTCATTGCAAAAGTGTCGATTACCTTTACGTATTTTTGTGTGTTTGACAGGGATGTCAGTTATTCCTTTCTTTTTTGATAGATTGTAAATGCATACCTATCGAAATTGGCAGTCTAGTCCTATGGCAGCATAACTAAGGGAAGGCCTGAGCCAGCCCTAACTATAAGCGCTATCAAAAAGGAAAGTCTTAAGTCTACTCTTGAATGTGGTGACCGTGCCTGCCTCCCGAACCCAGAAAGGTAGTTTGTTCCACAGAAGAGGATAGCTGAAAGCTCTGGCTCCCAGTCTACTTTTGGAAACTATAGGAACCACAAGGAACCCAGCATTCTGAGAGCGCAGTGGTCTAGAGGGGTAGTAGGGAACTATGAGCTCTTCTAAATATGATGGTGCCTGGCCATGAAGAGCTTTGTATGTAAGGAGAAGAATTTTAAATTCTATTCTAGATTTAACAGGTAGCCAGTGCAAGGAAGCCAAAATGGGGGAGATGTGATCTCTGATCTTGGTTCCTGTCAGAACACGTGCAGCAGCATTCTGAATTAGCTGCAAAGTCCTCAGAGACTTATTGGGGCAGCCTGATAATAGAGAGTTACAGTAGTCCAGCCAAGAAGTAACAAATGCATGGACTAGTTTTTCTGCATCCGCTTGGGACAGGATGCGTCTGCATTCTTCCACTTACGCAATATTACCAAAATCAGTCTTTGAAATTTGTTTTATGTGGGCATTAAAGGACAAATCCTGATCAAAAATAACTCCATGGTTCTTTACGGTGGAGCTGGAGGCCAGGGTGATCCCGTCTAAGGTGGCCAAGTCTCCGGAAAGAGTTTCTGAGGTGTTTGGGTCCAATTACAAGAACTTCAGTTTTATCTGAGTTCAACATCAGAAAATTGTAGGTCATCCAACTTTTTATATCCCTAAGGCACGCTTGCAGTTTGGCTAAATGATTGGTTTCATCAGGCTTGATCGATAAATATAATTGGGTGTCGTCAGCATAACAATGAAAATTAATGGAGTGATTCCTAATGTTCCCTAGAGGACGCATATATATAAACTGAATAGAAGAGGCCCCAGTACAGAATCTTGTGGGACTCCATGACAGACTTTGGTATGTATGGAGGATTCATCATTGACGTGAACAAACTGAGATCGATCTAAGAAATACGACCTAAACCAGCTTAGGGCGGTTCCTTTGATGCCAATCTGATGTTCCAGTCTCTGTAAAAGAATTTGATGGTCTATGGTGTCAAATGCAGCACTAAGATCTAACAGGACGAGTACAGAGATGAGTCCTTTGTCTGATGCCATTAGGAGATCGTTTGTGACTTTGACTAGTGCGGTCTCTGTGCTATGATGGACTCTAAATCCTGACTGAAAATCCTCGAATAAACTGTTCTTGTGAAGAAATTCACAGAGCTGATTAGCTACAGCTTTCTCGAGTAACTTAGAAAGAAAGGGAAGGTTTGATATCGGTCTATAATTGGCTAAAACCTCTGGATCTAGAGTGGGCTTTTTAAGAAGAGGTTTAATTACAGCTACTTTAAAGGAAAGGTAAAGGTAAAATGTCCTTGAGCAGCCTGGTTGGGATGGGGTCAAGGAGACAGGTTGATGACTTAGATGAAGAAATTATTGAAGTTATTTGATGAAGGTCAATGGGAGAAAAGCAGTCTAAATATGTATCAAGTTTTGCAGCTGTTTCCAAACTTGCTGTGTCAGAATGCAGATCTGTGCCTGTTGGAGGAGAGGTATGATGTATTTTGTCTCTAATAGTCCTAATTTTATCATTAAAGAAGCTCATGAAGTCATTACTAGTTAGACCCAGAGGAGTAGATGGGTCAATAGAGCTGTGGTTCTCTGTTAGCCTGGCTACAGTGCTGAAGAGAAACCTGGGGTTGTTCTTGTTTTCCTCTATTAAAGAAGAGTAATAAGCTGTTCTGGCATTACGGAGAGCCTTCCTGTAGGTTTTAAGATTATCTTACCAGACTAAGCAAGATTCTTCCAGTTTAGTGGCACGCCATTTGCGTTCAGAATTACGTGCCACTTGCTTTAATTTATGAGTCTGCTGGCTATACCATGGTGCTAACCTCCTCTGTTTAATATTCTTCTTTTTCAGAGGTGCAATAGAGTCAAGTGCTGTCTGTAATGAGCCTGTAGTACTCAACAAGATGATCTATTTGTGAGGGGCTCATGGAAGCAGACAAGTCCTCTGCTACATTGAGACATGGCATTGAGTTCAATACTGAAGGAATCACTTCCTTGAATTTGGCAACAGCACTGTCAGATAAACATCTGCTGTAAGAGTTTCTACAAAAAGGCTTATAGTCCAGTAATATGAACTCGAAGGTTATTAAAAAATGGTCAGAAAGAAGAGGATTCTGTGGATAGACTATAAGATGATCAAGTTCAATGCCATATGAGAGAACGAGATCAAGAGTGTGGTTCAGACGATGAGTCGGTTTATTTACACTCTGACAGAAGCCAATTGAATCTAATAGAGAGATAAATGCAGTACTAAGGCTATCATTGTGGTTGTCCACATGAATATTAAAGTCACCTACAATGATTACTTTATCTGTTTTAAGGATCAGGCCTGATGCAAATTCAGAGTAAGGGCCAGGAGTGCGATATACTATGACGAATAGGATTGGCTGTAATGTTTTCCATGTTGGGTGAGTGAGGCTAAGAACAAGACTTTCAAATGAATTATAATTTAGTTTAGGTTTAGGATTTATTAATAGACTTGAGTCAAATATGGCTCCAACTCCGCCACTTCGACCATTACTTCGAGGAATATGAGTGTTACAATGACTGGGAGGAGTGGATTCATTTAGGCTAACACATTCACCCTCCTGCAGCCAGGTTTCAGTGAGGCAAAATAAATCAATATCATAATCAGCTATTAATTCATTGACTAAAAGAGCTTTAGAGGACAGGGAGCTGATATTCAGGAGTCCACATTTAATGCTCTTATTTTGTACTGGTGGAGTTCATTATAAAAACTTAATAAAAATTAAATCAGCATCTCCTCTTCTGTTTCTTTTATCTTTAAACAATGTAGGTGGACGGGGGACAGACCCAGTCTCTATACTAAAGTACTGGGTGGGCAACTGCTCTAATGGAGGCGCAGAGAAGCGTGTAAGACTGCAGCTCTGCTTCCTGGTCTCAACTCTGGGTTGTCACGGTTTCGGTCGTTTAATAAATTGGTCCATGTTTCTAGATATGAGAGCTGCTCCATCCAAAGTGGGATGGATGCCGTCTCTCCTAATCAGACCAGGTTTTCCCCAGAAAGGTGTCCAATTGTCTATGAAGCCCACATCGTTTGCTGGACACCACCTCGACAACCAGCGGTGAAATGACGACATGCGGCTATACATGTCATCACTGGTCACATTGGGTAGGGGTCCAGAGAAAACTACGGAGTCCGACATTGTCTTGGCGTATTCACACACCGATGAAACATTAATTTTAGTGACCTCCGATTGGCGTAACCGGGAGTCATTACCGCCGACGTGGATAACAATCTTACTGTATCTACGTTTAGCCTTAGCCAGCAGTTTCAAATTTGACTCGATGTCGCCCGCTCTGGCCCCTGGGATGCATTTGACTATGGCCCCCGGTGTCGCTAACTTCACATTCCGCAAAATGGAGCTGCCACTGACCAGAGTTGGTTTCTCAGCGGGTGTGTCGCTGAGTGGGGAAAATCTGTTTGAAACGTGAAGCGGTTGGTGGTGTACAGTGGGCTTTAGCTTGGGGCTATGCCTCTTTCGGACAGTCACCCAGCCTCCCGGCTGCTCGGGAACTACCGGGGGACTGCTAGCTGAAGCTACCTTCGGTGGTACCGCACCGGCTACAGGGGACTGGCTAACTATAGCAGCAACTGACTGTTCTGTGGTGCGGTACCGTGCCTCTAAATCACTTAGCCTCGCCTCCAAATCTACAAATAGACTACATTTATTACAGGTACCATTATCGCTAAAGGAGGACGAGGAGTAGCTAAACATGTGGCAGCTAGGCGAGAGAGTGCGGCTAGCAGAGAGACAGGTAAAACTATCGGACTGCGGTTACCAGAGTCTAAGAAACCTGTTCGTGTAGACAGAACAAGTCTAAAGGTAGTGTGGAGTTACGTAGATAGTCACTGATGTGAAAAATGTACGAAAAGTTGTTTAAGTGAGCAGAGCAGAGAGCACCGTGGGACTAACACCGGTAACTAGAAGTGACAGTGACAGAATACGCTTACTGTAAAGCAGGAGGAGACAAGAACAAGAAATCAAGAACAGAGAGACAAGGAAACAAAGGAAATACAGGACTAATCAGGCACATAGCCACGACTACCGTTGCTTCGTCACTGCCGCGTCGCTGCTACTGCTTCGCTGCTACTACTTTGCTGCTGCTCCTCTGCGGCTCCTACCGCCTCACCTGCTTGGTGTTGGGTTCTGTCGTCTGACCGACCGACTGGTTTCCTGCAGCTGACCCTGTGTGTGTGTGTGTGTGTGGCTGCCGCTCGCGGGGACCGCTGCGAGCTTTCGCCAAAGCTTTCAGCCACGCACTCGGACTGTGTATTGTGTGTGTGTGTGTTCGTGTGAGTGTATTAGTTAATCCTCATTTGTTGAACTGTTTAAGTTTCGGGGTATTGTGGGGTAATTTACTATGTTATTTTGAGGAATTTGTTTATTTTCTATTGTGATTTATTTGCTTTAACCCATGAGTATTGGTTGATTGGCCAGAGAGATTAACACAGAGACCTTTTGGTTTATTTGGTTCAGTCTAATAATTTAATCTCATACTTTTTGCTTATTGTTTGGTTTGTTTTCTTTACCTGGAGCCCTCTTAATTTGTTTCTCCTTGTCCCCTAGAGCTGATGTCCGACGGTGGTGGTGGTCCTCCAGGGTGGTGGTGATCCCCTTATGTGTGTGTGTGTGATCCCCGTTCGAGATTTTCTTTGTGTGCACATCACGTTTTTGTTGAGTGGGGTGCTCTTCTTGGTTTGTGGACTTTCCTTTAAGACCCCCTCCCCCGATTGGTAAGCCTCAGCCGGTTTTCCTCTTTCTGTTGTTGGGCCTCCTTGTTTTATGCCAAACATTTGTTGATTTTTAGCGAATAAATTTTTGTATGTGAACACTGAACTCCGTCTCCTGCTCTCCCTGAGTTAACGAATCTGTGTGTCCTTCAATAAGTGCTAGTTTAGTCTTAGTACGGGTCCTTGGGCCCTAACCCAAGGTGGTGTTGTCGGTATTAAACCACTAATAAAGTAATAACCCCCGTGTCGCCACTACTGTGTACGACTTCCCCGGAGTATCGCTTGGGGGGGAGCCAGTCTGGTGCATGCGGCTGCGTGTGTGTGGTTATAGGAGGGGAGGGCTCGGGTGACGCAGTGGGCAGAGAAGAAGCTAAAGGGAACAGATGTCTTCCTGAACGAGCACTTAGCCAAACACAATGCTGATATAGCTAAAAAAGCATATAAGCTCAAGAAACGGAAGAAAATATAAAACACATGGAGACACGAGGGGAAAAAAAGCACTGATCTCGAGTTTAAAAGTCGAGATCTCGAGTTTGAATATTTCTTGAAAATTTTCAAGTGCGCCCTGTTCAAGTGGACCCCCGACCTGCAGGCAAGCAACAGCTGGCTTCCAATGTAGTCCAGAGGAAGTCCGGTCAAAGTCGCTAGAGTTTAACTAACTCAACTTTACTAATGTGTTTATCTGTTTGTGTGCTTACAGATACGTAAGCAGCGGCTATTACGCTTGTGGGATTATTGCAAAACACATATCTGTAAATACACAAACATAAACACACTAGCAAAGTTAAAAAAGAGCAATACGAATCATACAACGTTGGCTATTGGGAACACACAAACTCCTACAGTCCAAGTTACTAAGATTTACACACTGTAAAAAAGACAACGACAATCTATTCACCAGAGTGTGTATACTAAATGGTTTGAACATGGAAATTAAAATATTTATATCTAACTAAAAAATAAATGTTGAATCAATAATGTGCACCTCGATTATGACAAAATTTGTTATTGTAAATTACCAGGATTTGCAATTTGTTGTTGGTACAACAAATCCCAAAGAAATAACCCATATTGCAGCTCTGACATTGGCCACTGGGTAGCGATGGCAAGTATGGTCTGTCTGTTAGCACCCAGTCTATAGTAGCACTGCACCGAAGAAGAAAAGTTGAAGGAGAATGCCAACTGTGGACAAAGCAAGATGCCGATTTGAATCCGGTATAATCTTCCGTCAAATGTGAATGTAAGTATTCTGTCTAAAATGGGAGAACATATAGATGAATATCGAATGTGTAATTGTGTAAACTGGCTACTTTCTCAGTTTATCTATCATTACTGGCCTGCATGCTAGAAAGTTAGCCCTGCTTTCAGTTCCCTCACGACCTGTTTTACAGTCGCGCTTTTAGTCACACATGCAAATTCTCAGCGGTGCCTCCCTCCTCTACCGGCCTCGTTTCGCCTGCCCGCCGCCTGTGTTGCTTGGCTGCCCGCCAGCACGTCATTTCACTTGCGGTGGCATGGCATGATGTCGGCCATTTTCAAAACGGGGGTCCGCAATTGTCCGAGGGGGGGTCCGCGCGCGATTGTCCGGGAGGGGGGAGGGGTGCGTGCGCGATTGTGGGGGGTGGGCGAGGGGGGAGACATGTGCGCGTTTGCGTCCTAGCGCGTGGACAGCTGCTCACGCGTCGGTCGTGTGTGTTCCTCTCAGGACGGAGATCCATGTGTTCCGTGCGGCGCGTACAGCAAACGCGCTGCGCCACCTTGTGCTGCTGCTCGATAGGCGTTCCCAAGTGTACAGGCATACGGACGCTTCGGGGAAGTCAGGATTTAAAAAATGTCCATTTTAACCAAACAAATTCGTTTCCTCGTAAATTTAAAGTTTTGGAGGGAAATGAATGTATATAAATAAAGACGGGGGCAGGATTGTTTCATTGCAATATTTTAATTAATTAATTAATTAATAATATTTATTTCTATATTTATTTCAATATTTTAACAGTTTCACACACATAAAACCCACCAGGGACACAGACTATCTCTGCCACTTTCCTCCATGCATCATCCCTGAGATTTGTGCCCCTGTATGTAGACAGGGACATGTCAAACAGAGCCCAACTTCTTGACGCGCTGGAGCAGTCCCATCGGCCGCGCTGCCTTCCCGACAAGCTTTGCGGGGGCAGCAATAGCGTCCGATGGGACTGCTCCGCCGCGTCAAGAAGTTGGGCTCTGCTCAACTTTATGCAAATCGATGCGTTGAACGCGTCCGCGTTATCCAATGAAAGTAGATCACTGTCGTGACGAGAAGCGGCTTCTCTCGAGAAGGCGTTTTTCCATTTTTTAAATCCTGACTTCCCCGATGCGTCCGTAAATGCCTGTACACTTGGGAACGCCTACCGGGCAGCAGTGCAAGGTGGCGCAGTGCGTTTGCTGTACTCAACGCACGGAACACATGGATCGCCGCCCATAGACTGTATAATAAATGGACAGAGCATGGCGTGACGTCACCCATTGGTTTACCACAGGCTGAAATAAAGCCGGTTCATGGGTGGAGCCATCTTGCTTTTTTTCTCCTCCTTTTTTTCAAAGCTGCTGCTGCGGAGCAGCACTCCAGCTGCTCTGTGATTGGAGCTCCTCCGCCGACTAGTGAGCCGCAGCTAATCAGCGGCTACCCGGATATCCCGCCTGCCAGATTTTTAACGTGTCTGTATCTTAAAATCTAGATCGCTAGAATTTTTTTCACTCCCCCCACAGTGGGAGTGTGAGGTATATCTTACGGATGAGCCTGGAAAAAAAGGTGCATCCAGGGCTCGATTTCGAGAAATCCGGCTCTGAAGTCGCGACTTCGCTCTGTTCACTTGCATTAGAGCCTTTTGAAGTTTGCCGACTTCCGGATCCACGTCCTCGCGGCCACTGGTGGGACTGCAGCATTTTCCACCTCCGCACTGGCTTCACCCGAGAGGAGGGGAGGTTGCTTGGTTCCTCCGGTGCGTTTTTTCTTTTTTGGGGGGCGGAGGAACGTTGGCAAGGCGGTAGGCGACTGTTAAGGCGCTGCCTTAGCTATAAAGCGCTGCGGGAATCCCTGTTATGTATATCTGCATGTAGCAAATTTTCTCCTTGGCACGCACTCCCTCCCATTATGCCAGCATTAACCCAATGATTGTATTTTACATATTTAAGTTTTTCCCCCCAACCTGTTGTTGACTGTTGTTTTTATTTATAGGGAGGAAACCACATGCAGTGCAAGCTCTGTTCATTCACGGGAAACGAGGCAGACCTCATCCGACACTACGAATTGCATCATCGAAGACCTCATCATTGGCCTTGTGTACATACCACCTGTGTATGTGTGTTTAGGACTCGGGGAGCTCTGAAATCCCATTTATCCAGAGTTCACAACCCAGGTCAGACAATTCATCAGTCGAACATCATTTTCAAATGTGAGCTTTGTGATTTCAGTGAATTGTGTTCCGAAGGAGATATCACAAAGCATCTTGGAAATCATCTAAAAGTTCAGGAAAGAATCCAGTGTCCTTTTTTAAATTGTCAATTTAAAACAAATAGTTACTCAGGATTTAGCTCACACAGAAGCAGGAAGCACAAAGGGCACACAATCAGTGGTCTAAGGAGTGTGCTTCATTCTAGTGCAAGTGACTTAGTTGGTGTTCCTGAAGTCACTGGTGAAGCCTCAACATCTTTACAGAGTGATTCTGGCAGCTTTTCAGGGGAAGCTCAAACAAAGTCTTTAGAGTTAATACCTTATGAATCAATAGAACATAAGATTGCAAAACATTTCCTGTCTTTGCAAACAGTCTTACATGTCTCCCGAAGTGCAGTTCAGGAAATAATTGAGGAAACCAATGATATACTTACAGCTTCAAAGTCCCATTGTTTTCAGTCTGTAGCTGAGGTCCTTCAAAAGCACAACATTGCTGCTGACAATAGTCTTATTCAAGATATAGTGGAATCTGTATTTTTGTCCAATCCATTACTTGTAACAACATCAGGAAAGGGCTGTCTATCTACAGACTACAGAAGGAACCTGTATTTTAAGCAGAATTTCCCTTTCATTGAACCAGTAGAATATCTTTACCAACAAAACAGGAAAAATACATTTGTCTACGTACCACTGAAAGCAGTTCTCCAGAATCTGTTGCGGCGTTCTGATTTTGCCAATGTACTGAGTTTCAGACAAGAACACTTAGCTGGTGTATTCAGATCCTTTCAGGATAGCTATTACTTTAAACAGTCTAATGCTTGTACAGACACAGAAAAAGACATCACTTTAGCTCTTTACATCGATGAATTTGAAGTTTGCAATCCTTTGGGTACATCAAGGAAGATCCATAAAATAGTTGGTGTCTATTGGATTGTTTTAAATTTACCAGCAAAGTTCAGGGCCAGTCTTACTTCTATCCAGTTGGCAGCATTAGGAAGAAGTATTGATGTGAAGAAATTTGGTTATGAAAGATATCTGGAACCATTGTTGAAGGATCTGAAATTCATTGAAGAGTATGGAACAGATGTCTCAGAGAACTTTAGAGTAAAACTTTTCTGTGTCTGTGCAGATAACCTTGGAGCACACAGTTTGGCAGGATTCCAAGAAAGTTTCAGAGTAGATACATTTTGTCGTTTTTGTTTGGTCAGTCACAGTCAGATAGCAACTGTGAAAGCAACTGACTTCCAGTTGAGAACTGTTGAGCAGCACAATAGATGTGTTGGAGAGCTTCACCAAAATCCAGCTCTTAAGAGTGTGAGTGGAGTGAAAGGAGAGTGTGTACTAAGCAAGCACCTTTCTTTTTTCCATCCTGTGACAGGATTCCCTCCAGATATTTTGCACGATTTATTTGAAGCAGTGATTCCAATCGAGTTATCCTTGTGTCTTCAAGACTTAATTTCGAAGGGCTTTTTCACACTTGATAGGCTTAATCATATTGTATATTTTTGTAGGTCATTCCCCTACAAAAACTCTGACCAAGTCAACAAACCAAAGATTATTCTAAAAGCAGCTTTGTCCAAACATTCTATCGGGGGAAATGGACACGAAAATTGGGCATTGTTGAGACTGCTGCCACTCATGATTGGTGACACTGTTCCAGTAAACGAACCATCATGGGAAATTCTAATGGATCTAAAAGAGATAGTGGAAATTGTTGTGTCTGATAAGGTCACAGAGGAGGCATTGTGTTACCTAACATGTAAGCTGTCAGATCACCGCTCACTAGTGAAAGCAACATTCCCCACCTTTGTTTTGAAACCAAAACATCATATTATTGAGCATTACCCACACCTCATACGCTGTTTTGGCCCGTTGGTCGATCTCTGGACGATGAGGTTTGAATCCAAGCATGGCCTCTTCAAGAAAGTTGCTCGTAATGTGCATAATACAAAGAATTTGCTTCTCTCCTTAGCTACAAAACATCAGCAGTTGATGGCCTACTATTTGGATGGGCAGAGCCTCTTCAAGGCAGATATCAACATTGAAAAAGTGAAAGCTGTTCGAGTGTCATCTTTGGATTCTCCCCGCAGAAATGCTATTCTGGCCAAATTTCCAAATGTTGACATTGTCAATATGTCCTGTAAAATACAGCTGTTTGGAACAGAATATGCTCAAAACATGATAATCATGTCAGGGGAGAGATTTGGACAGCCAGAACTTTACAAGATATTGAGCATTTTAGTCTGTTCTGATAAAGTATCTTTCCTGTCGAAAAGACTTACTGTGTGGTACTTTGAGCATTATAGATCATTTGAAGTGGAAGACAGTGACTATGCAGAACTTTTTGTTCTTGATGCTGATGAGCTGACCCATTTTTACCCTTTGACAGCATATTATGTGGGAGGAAAGCTTTGGGTGACGCTGAGAGCACGTTTGTATTGAAGAAAATGGTAAGTATGCATCTTGAAATTTATCTGATCATCCTTCTAACAAAGCTTTGTGAGTTAATGTATCTATGTTTCAGGTACTGCTACTTCGAGTTGTAATCTCAAAAGAGGAAGCGCGGCGTGTTCAGCTGTGTCAAGTTCCAGAAACAGTGGATGCCCTCATTGATCTTATCAAAGAAAAATTACAACTCCAAGGAGACTTTTCATTACAGTTTGAGGACCCTGACTTCCAAAATGCACTCTGCAATTTGTCAGATATTTCAGAGCTACCTGATAGCCGTGCTGTCCTCCACATACAGTGGAA
Source organism: Nibea coibor (assembly GCA_023373845.1). Lineage (NCBI taxonomy): Eukaryota > Metazoa > Chordata > Actinopteri > Sciaenidae > Nibea > Nibea coibor. The sequence continues at coordinate 269,090 of CM041722.1, forward strand.
AAAAGGCTCTTGGCATGCCGAAAATGACAGCCAGTCTCTTGGTTCCATATCATCCTTGGACACTGTGAGCATGAGCTCTTCTGAAAGCCAGGAAAACATCCTTTCCCCAGGGTATCTGCGCAGCCTCTTAGCTTGGCCTGATCCATTTCCTATACCTGCTTTATCTCTTGATGTAGAGTTGAAATTGAGGAGAGGCAATGAAGCATATGAAAAGACCAAAATCAGCATTGATGTGTCAAGAGACCTGAAGATTGAAATTCTTGACAAAATTGCCCAGTCAGCTTTTGACATCAAGGCCTATCCAGAGCATGGTGAAATTGAATCTATTGCTTCAAGTCTGATACTCAAGTACCCTTGCCTAAAGGAGCCTGGTAAAGGCAAGGGATATGAGGGATGGTTAGTTAGCATTCGAAACAAGCTCAATAATTACAGAGCAAAGCTGCGAGAGGCAGGTTGCAGTGAAGTGTCTGTCAATAAGAAGCGAAGAGTAGATGGGGGTACAACTAAATACACACTTAAGAGAGCTAGACGTGGAGAAGTGAACTATGTTCCTCAACATCCACAACAACAAGATGATGTGTCACTTGAAGAACAAAGACTTCTCTTGGTGGAAGCCTCCAAGAAAGCACAATTAGATCGTTCACTTGTGAGGGAGAAGATGGACTTAACATTTTCCCTAAGGAGAAGAGAGATAGTTGAAGAGCAACCAATGGTGGTGGAAGTCCAAAATAGATGGCCAGCTTTGTTCTTTAAAGAACAGGTAAGTGTTTGCTCTTCTGTCCCCTTGTTTTTTATGTGTGTAATGTTTATTTTGAATTCTTTGTAATTGTTCTGATTTGTTCATATTCTGTCTTGGCAGATATGTGAGGAGTTCTTCCGCATAACAAACAAGGACTTGCTGGGAACATTTAGAACGGCAGTGGACAAATACACACCAAAACTTCTGCGACTATATCGTGCCCGAAAAGGAGCTTTTAGAAAAGAAATGGAGGAAGTCTTGGAGAAGCTTGATGATGAGGTACAGTGTTGGAAACATTTATTTTAATCATGTGGTGTAGAATCATTTTCTTTGTTTGCAAAATTAAACAACACTGTATTTAGATTTTTTTTTTTATCATTATTTTTATTATTTGTAGACCTCTAACATTGTCCGACATCGCAAGGATGCTGCGCTTCGAGGCCTTCCGGTTTTCCTTCGGGAGGAGCCCAAAGATTTATTCAAGCAATGTCTAGTAAGTACTACACATCACAAAAAGACAGCATAGATAGATTTCATGTTTACAAACAATGCGCGTGCTAACCCAGGGCAGAAAGCTATGCCCCGTCATAGAAAAACAAACCAGAGAGCCCATATTTAATGTACTGTTTGTTGCATGTGGTCCGTCTACTAACCCATGTTCTGTAGCCAAGAAGGCTTGTACAAACACCCTCAACGTGTTCCCAAACGTACTTTTACATATTTGAAGCTTTGTCGAAGTAAACTTTGTCCGTGTTTCATATTAAACATGTATGCTACTTGCTATGTTACGAGTGATGTTTACGTTACTTTACGACCACCTGCATGGTTTGTAGTCATGAACACACGGTCACAAAGTACTGTACATAAACATTACTTTCAGAAATGAATTACGTGGGAAGCCTTAGTGATTCAGATCGCAATGTGAGGATCGCAATTCATAAGTACATCTGTTGAGCGACTATACAAACGATCAAAAACTATAGTCGTTGAGAGGCATGTCCATGCATCTTGTTGACTCTTAGATAATATTAAGCAAACAATACAAAGCGGAGCAAAGCGGTCAGCAAATTAGGTAGTAATAAGCCATAACCTTCGCCGATTTTTGCGAAAGCATGCTTCTTCCTCGGTATGAGGAACATCCGGATCCCATTTCCAGATCTATTACGACAATTGACCACACAACAACTTCTTGTCATGTTTGCCACCAACATCTATCAACAAAAACGTCCAAAAATCGTCCTGCATGAATGCCCCCAAGAATGTAGTTTATTGATATTTTGTGACTGAGCTAGGGAGATAAGCATCCTTGATAACTTTTGTTCAGCACATCCTCCTCTGTCATATACTAAATGAACACACACGCATTAATGAAGTAAATGCATGTGTGTTCATTTAGTATGTGTTCAGTTTTTGTTGTACAAGTCAAGTGTGACATCCATAGCACCTCCATATTTTTACACCTTTTTAAACATTCATAACACATCATAGAAAAATCAAAGGAGTTTTGCAGCTTTCATTTGTTTGTGTCAGTGTCATCAGATGCTCATATTCTGACATAGTAAAATGTGAAGTTTTAATTCATGGGTCACCAATCCTGGTCCAGAAGGGCCGGTATGGATGCAGGTTTTTGTTCCAAGCAAGCAGTAACACATCTGATTCTACTAATGAAGGTCCGTAGCAATGGCTCTAGTGGTTGATTAGTAGAATCAGGTGTGTTCCTGGTTAGTTGGAACAAAAGCCTGCACCCACACCGGCCCTTCTGGACCAGGATTGGTGACCCCTGTTTTAATTACTCACCCCGGTAAAGATGGGCAGTCCTTTGACAGATTTGTCTTTGCTTTAGCCTTGTAATGTAAGCATGTAGTTTGTACTGTAGTGAAATATTTGACTTAAAATCTTATGTAAATACTGTTCTTGTTTTACAGGAGTGTGATCCCCAAGAGGAGGCAACCACTGGAGTGGCTGTGGGCTTACTACTTGTTCTGGAGGAAGGCGTTGCACCAACTTCATCAGCAATGGTGCGGAGCATTGCTGTGATTTTGGAGGACACCATCGTCCTGGATGAAATACCAGACCTTCCCTCTGCACTTGCATACCTTTTTGGACTTCTGTATGCTCTTAATATGTCATATCCAAAGACTCTCAAGTACACTTTTGATGCATTTCAACACATCTTCATGGAGGTTGCCTCTGATTGCACACAGCGTGTGCGACCATTGAAGAACAAATTACTTCTTTAAACTAATGTCATCCATTCACAAGGACACTTAGTTCTCTTTAAGGCACGTGTTACAATGTTGAACTGTTTTGTTGTTGAACAGCATATTTTATATTGGTAGCATATTTATATTGGCGTACCCTACCTGTGGGCAGATGTGCCATTTTTGACCGTTACATTGGCACATATTTTTCTTTTGTGTGGTTGATGTTATATTGTCACTGTTATTGTATAGTGAGATTGAACAACTTACATGTGCCATTCTTCACCAAATTTGCGCATCTTTTTCTTCTAAATGTTTTTATAATATGCATGCCTGTAGCGAGATGTGCCAATCTTGACTCTTACATTGGCACATATTTTTCTTTTTTCTGTTTGAAATACAGTGAATACAGTTAGAATACAGTGAGTTACATTGTGTATAATTGAGCGTGAACAGTTTACATGTGCCATTCTACACTGTTACATTGGCACATATAGTTTTTATAGTATGGATGCATACATCTGGGCAGATGTGCCATTCTTGATTCTAATTGACACTGTTATTGTGCAATGAGTGAGTTAGTGTCTGAAGCTTTCATGTGCAATTTTTGAAAGATAAGTGAAATAAAAGAGTTGACTCCATTTAGAATTGTGTATTTATTCAAATACATCAATCAACTTTTGCTAATTATATCAATTATGAGTAAATGAGCAAATAAAAATCTTTATATTCACAAAATGAAAATTTAATAGTAGTGACAATTCACATAACAGCATAAATATAATTAGTACAATGATGAAATGTCACTTGTACTAATTACACTTACGCTGTTATGTGAATTGTGTCAGGAATTTGCTGTCATTGTCCCAACGAAAAAAGTTGAGTTTGGACAATGAAAGCAAATTGCTGATACAACTCAAAAGTCTTCCTGCAAAAGGTTGCCTTGAAATTTGGAGTTTTCTCCATCATTCTTTTTTTACAGTGCAGACATTGTGGAGTATCAAACAGCTCAAATTATTTTTAAAGCTAAAAATAATATTTTACCAATAAATATACAGAAATGATTCATTATGCATGAGGGGAGATATAATATAAGGGGAAAAATAAACTTTAGACAAGGGTTTTTTTGTGTTTCAGTTAGCGGGGTGAGACTATGGAACAGGTTTAACATGGAGTTGAAGCATGTTCAATCCTTGTGATCCAGTGTGGCACCTAGTGACGTGAGTCAACATTGTTGTGGTTGAATATCTGGAAAAAAGGAAAACAATGTTTCCTTCTGAAATCCAAGCACCACTATCTTCTCCATTATGCATCATTGATCCTCAAACTAGCTCCCCTAATATGGCTGTGGGCACTGAGATTTAAACACTCCTACTTCAAAAGGTGTGTGAGGAGGACACAGAACTTAAAGTTAAGCTCAAAAACATTGGTGTCTGTTCAGCTGAGGACCTGAAGTATGTGGAGGCAGCTGATCTTGCAGCAGTCCTGAGGCCAATAGTTGCTAGGAAAGTGATGGCCTGCATTAAAAGTAAGTAGTAAGTAAGTAAAATAATAGATTTGTGACAATTTTGAAGATTGCAACATGAGTGGAATTGACCCACTAGAAGATTAAGTGAAAACTATATATGGATGATATTGACTGACATGATTAAGTCATTTTGTTATTTAGATTTAGTGACTAGAGTAGATGATACATCCTCCTCAATATCTACCAGCCAGATTGAAGAACCCAGCACCGAAGAATCATTCATGAGTGATGGCATGAGTGACGATATCCCCGTGAGTGTTCACTCCACACCGAAATCCACTGCTACAAGCAGTCCAGCTTGGCCTTAGCCTCACCTACTGGATCAGAGAGCAATGCCAGAGAAGATAATAGCTGGCATTAAAGCTATGACATACCCTGGAGTAAGATGCCCTCCAGCACAAGAAAATTGTTAGATCAGGGGTCGGGAACCTCTTTGGCTGAGAGAGCCATGAACACCACATATTTTTGAATGTAATTCCACGAGAGCCATACAATATGTTTAAAACTAAAAATACAAGTACATGTGTGCATTTTATGTAATTTCAACACTTTAAGTACAATAAGTCTAGGAATTCTTTTTAATAACATCGTTATGCTGTTGCTAATTAGTGATGAGTATTTCTTACCATTAATTCAACTTCCATCCATTAAACGTGATCGTAAGTTGCTCTTAATGTTCTTTAGATGTGAGAAAGACTGGCTCTACGTATGCGTGTGAGCAAACATTGTCAGTACAGCAATACTCACACTCTGCAGTGTGTGGTATGTGATGGGAAGCACGTTCCAAGTTTTGACAATCATCTGTTCTGCGGGTTGAAGTTTTTGCATTTCTGTCCACTTGTGTTGGCTTGCCAACTCTGCTTACTGTCATGCAAGTCTTTCCAGAGCTTCATTCAGTGACTTGAACTTATCCACCCTTGCAACATACCTTGCAATCACGCTGAACTGAGATAAATTGCTTACATCTGTTGACTCATCTAAAGCGAGAGAAAAAAACAGGTCCTTCACTTGCATTGCCTCAATTTGATTTGACATCATGATGGTACGATTGTGAACAGTTCTTGCCGACAGAGGCATGTCTTTTATCCGTTTAATTATCTTGTCTTTATTCAAAAAGCCGTTCATCAAGCATGAATGCTTTGGCATACTCCCCATTTGTGAATGGCTTTCCGTTTTTCACAACTGCTAAAGCGCCAGCAAAGCTAGCCGAATTCCAGTTACCTTGTTGGGCCCAAACACGGAGTTGCTGCTGACTAGCTTGCACTCTTGATAGTAGCTCTTGACATGCTTTCTTCTTGCTGTCCCCCGCAGGATATTTCGATGCAAATGCAGTATGGCGGGTATCGGAGTGCCGCTTTAGACCGTTTCATAGATGCAATTTTATCACTGCATATTAGACACACTGCAGAACCTACTCCACAAAGGCAAATTCCTCTGTCCATTCCTGTTAAAAAGTACGATACTCCTCGTCTTTTTTTCTTAAGAAAAAAGGGTTTCTAAAATTAGTTAGCTGACAACACAATTAAAACGAGGGAAGTTTTTCGAAAATTTTCGACAGCCCCACTTAAACAGTGCCTCTGCCTCATCTGTGTTGTCTATGTGATTGATGGATAGATAAATAGATATGTTTGCCACTTTCCCACTGAAATTACTGCGAAGGGTTTTTCAATCCTGGTCCTCTGGGAACTGCCCTGCATGTTTTAGATGTTTCCTGCTCCAACACACCTGATTCAAATGAACAGCTCGTCATCAAGCTCTGCAGTGGCCTGATAATGAGCCACTCATTTGAATCAGGTGTGTTGGAGCAGGAACTCTCTAAAACATGCAGGGCAGTGTTCCCCGAGGACGGCATTGGCCGTGCCCAGAGGGCGACCACACAATCAGTCCCACAGCATATAGTAAGAAATGCTCTCAACAAGAACATAGCGCACACAGATCTCAATACACAGATGACAGGGTGAGAAGTGCGTGTTTGTTTCTTGGTCAAAGTAGCTAATACTAATTCATAACATGACATACACATAAGTAGATGTAGCAGTATACACAGGCGTCACCGTTAAGCACAGCTGCTGTATATTTGGCGTCACAGGGGGGGGGCCAGTACAAAAGCACCACCTGTCATTGACCAATTCCTTTTGCGCCTCTGTCGTCATTGGTGCGTCATTTCCTGGCCCGACAGGTATGGTTGCCTGGTGCTTCACCTCACTGGTCGCTCGTCCCTTGGCTGGTGCTCACAGCATTTGTGTTTGTTTGTAGGGCAGCTGTTCATATCCGTGTGTCCCGTGGCGTAGTGTCTGGTAGGTGTCCTCCCTTTCTCGCCGCTGGTTGATGTTGTCTGAGGGCTAACGCTAGTGTGATCGCAGGTAGATGCCAGTGGTGACCGGCCTTCTCTCTTCTCCTCCTCCTCCTCCTCCTCCGGTGTGAGCGGGTGGGCATCCCTAAACAGGTGTGTGTTAGTATAGCAACTAACCGCAGTATTTACTGTTAAACATAGTTATTAATGGGATGTTTTCTATCATTAGGTGTTACGTGCAATCAGCAGATTGAGGTCCCTCTGCTGCTTTGTCTCTCGCCGCCGTTTGTCTCTCGCCGCCGTTTGTCTCTCGCCGTTTGTCTCTCGCCGCCGCCTCTTTTCACTGCTTTGTTTCACCGCTGCCTTGTCCCACGGCTACTTTGTCCGGTTGCCGCCCTGTATAAATTCGACTGTTTTGCTGCTCTGCTCTACTGTTACTGGACTGCATGACTGCTTCGCTTGGCCCCCTGCTGCGCTTCCTCGTCCTCATCGACCGGTAGCCTGGCGTCTGTGGCCCACACCGTGCTCTGCCGGACTCACGCTCGGGTGTTTTTACTAGGACCTCCGTGTGTGCAAGGGTGGCTGTGCATTCGGTTATTTTGGATTGGTTATCTACCTAAATTTGTTTTGAATGTTTGTTTCTTTATTTCTTGGATTGGTTAAACTTATTTGCCCTCTTTTTGGTTGATTTATTCTGTTTCTTTTCTTCTCAGTTGCTGGAGACTGGTGGTGGCAGTGCTGGTGCCCGGGTGGCGGTGGCTTTGTTGTTTGCTGTGCGCGGGGAAAGCGGGCTTCACTTCACTGAGTGTGTGTCACACGTGGTTATTTGAGTTTATTCTTTTTTTTGGTGAATCTTCCCCTCGTGCACTAAGCCTCTGTCCACACACTCAGCTCCAGCCCTTCTCCTTTATTTGATTTTTCTGTGTTGGTGCTCTTTGTGTGAATGATGGACCTTTTTTTAATTAGCTGTCTTACCAATAAAAATTGTACTTTTTCTACAAATAAGGAACCACGTCTCATGCCTCATTGAGTAAACTTACCTGTTTGCCTTAAAAATAAATTCTCTGGGTGAAATTCCCAGGGTGGCGTTGTCGGTCCCTTTCCCTAATTTTGTTTAGATCACTCTGTTAAATTTTCTTTTCATTGGTTTCCTCATCCTCGCCACAAAACTTGGCGTTGTCGGCAGGATTGCTCTTCTTCAAAGTGCTGAGACGTGTGTTCCTTTTAGTTTTGTTTGACTGTATTTGTTCAGTGTCACTCACACTTGTTTTTGTGCATACAGATCGGAGCGATAAGAGGCAAAGCAGCAGCGGCTCCTTGCGGGTTTTCATACGTTTTGGAGGTGCCTCCTACAGGTTTGACTTTTTGTGGTGCCTCTTGCATCATTATTTGTAGTGTAGTGAGGTTTTAGTAATCATGGAGGACGAAATACAGGAACTTAGAGAGCTGATTGCACAGTTAAAAGCAGATAATGAGCGGTTGCGACAGGGACAGGCTGGCCCTAGCGTACTACCATCTACCTCTTCGACACCATCTGTTGCCCCTTCTACTTCTGGTCCCTCTGTAGCAGAGAGACTAATTTTTGTGCCTAGAGATAGGAAGTGTCCCATCTTTAGGGGAAGGACAGGCATAGGCTTGAGCGAGTGGGTGGAGGAGGTGCAGGCAAGTATGAGGGCTCGGCGTTTATCCCAGTCCGACCAGGCGTTTTTTCTGTTTGATCATCTAGAGGGCGAGGCCAAGGATGAGATAAAGTATCGCTCTGCCGCTGAGAGGGAGGACCCTACTAGAATACTTGCCATTTTAGAGGAGCTGTACGGGTGCTCGGAGTCTTATGTCTCTCTTCAGCAGGCTTTCTTCTCCAGGAGGCAGCAGGAAGGGGAAACTCTTCAGGAGTTCTCCCTTGCTCTGATGGGCCTCATGGAGAGGGTGAAACAGTGTGCCCCTGCTGACATGCCAAATGCTGAGGTGCTTTTGAGAGACCAGTTTGTTGAGCACGTCTCGAATAGTTTGTTGCGCCGTGAGTTGAAGCAGTTGGTGCGTCGTCAGCCTGATTGCACCTTGCTTGACGTGAGGGCTGAGGCAATTCGCTGGGAGCGTGAAGGTTTGCCTGGTGGTGTAAGAGGTCGTAGCCACTCGGTTCCCTCTGTGTATGGTGTCCAGTATGGTGTTCATGGTGGCCCGCAGGCTACTGTTCCCTCCTCGTCGGTGTCCGAGATGGCCGAGATGAGGGAGATGTTGAAGCGTCAGCAAGAGCAGCTTAATCAGCTTATGGGAAGCATAGCTCAGCTACAGGACTCCCATCATTACCGCCGTCCATCCCAGCCTGGACCCGTAATATGCAGACGTTGCAATCAGCCCGGACACTTTGCACGGGAGTGTGATGGGCCGCGTGTTTCTTCTCGTCCACAGTTCTCTTCGCAACCCTATCGGCACTCGGGTCAGCAGCCTCGCTCCCCGGTGCCGGAAAACTAGCGCCCACCAAACTGCAGAGCCACAGTTTGGGTGGGGCTGCTACTGGCTCACACGCTGTTTCACACAAGTTGGATGCCTCTGGATTGATTTCGTCATGTCCCCATTTAGATGTGGACATGGGCGGTGTGACGGTCCCTTGTCTCGTAGACACCGGCTCCATGGTGTCTACAATTTCTGAGGGCTTTTTCCGCCAGCATCTCGAGCCTTGGGGCCAGGAGCGTCTCCGTTCTTGTGGCTGGTTGGAGCTTAGAGCTGCCAACGGTCTGACTATTCCTTATCTCGGGTATTTGGAGCTTGATGTGCAACTTTGTGGTAAGTGGATGCCACAATGTGGTGTGTTGGTGGTGAGGGACCCGCCTGGTGGGCTGCCTTCTAAAGTGCCTGGTGTTTTGGGGATGAACGTGATCCGCAAGTGTTACCAAGAGCTTTTTGGCCAGTATGGTGAGGCGTTGTTTTCTCAGGTCTGTATCTCTAAGGCTCCTAAGCCAGTTGTGCAGGCACTGCAACAGTGCCATCATGTTGGTGATGTCCCATTTCAGGATGTTCCCGGGAAAGTGAAGGTCAGGGGTAAGAGGGGTTGGCAGATTCCTGGGGGTGTAATGAAAATCGTGGCTGCCACCTGTTCTGAGCAATATTCCGGGTCTACCGTGTTGTTTGAGCCTTCAGAGGCTGGTTTGCCTGCGGGATTGCTCGCTTCCCCTTCCTTGGTCCGTGTCATCAGGGGCACCGCCTACATACCTGTCATTAATGTTGGCTGTCATGATGTTGTGTTGTACCCCCGCACTGTTGTGGGCACACTGGATTTTGTGAATGTAGTCAGCCTTCCATCAGGCGTCACTGAGGTGCCATCAGGTGTGGCCACTGTGTCTTCTCAGACTGCCTCTCCTAGTGTGCCGCAGGTAGAGAGTGTGGATTTATCATTGTTGTCCGTGGAAGAGCAGGGTCCAGTGAAATCCCTGCTTAAACATTACTCCTCTGTTTTCTCCATCAATGACACAGATCTGGGCTGTACTAACCTTATCTCTCATGATATTCCTTTGGTAGATGATACCCCTGTGAAACAGCGCTATAGGCGCATTCCACCCTCAGAATATGAGGTTGTGAAGGACCACATCCACCAGCTACTCTCATCTCAAGTAATTCGTGAGAGTAGCAGCCCCTATGCGTCTCCCATTGTGTTGGTACGGAAGAAAGATGGTAGCATGCGTATGTGTGTTGACTATAGGCAGCTTAACAGTAAGACCAGAAGGGATGCTTTTCCTCTGCCACGGATAGAGGAGTCTTTGGATGCCTTGTCTGGTGCCTGCTGGTTCTCGACCCTGGACTTGGCCAGTGGTTATAACCAGGTGCCAGTTACTGAGGCTGACCGCCCAAAGACTGCATTTTGCACCCCTTTTGGGTTGTTCGAATGGAACAGGATGCCTTTTGGGCTTTGTAACGCGCCCAGCACCTTTCAGAGGTTAATGCAACGCATCTTCGGTGACCAGCAGTGTCAGTCCTTGCTGTTATATCTTGATGATATTGTTGTGTTTTCCTCTGCTGTGGAACAGCATGTGGAGAGGCTCCAGGTGGTCCTGGAGCGACTTCAGCGTGAGGGCCTCAAAGCCAAACTCAGCAAGTGCTCCTTCTTTCGCAAAGAAGTGAATTATTTGGGCCATGTAATCTCGGCCAACGGCGTCTCCACAGATCCAGGCAAAATTGAAGTGGTTGCCAATTGGCCGATTCCCACTACTGCCTCGGAGCTTCGTTCTTTCCTTGGTTTCGCTAGCTACTATCGGCGCTTTGTGGAAGGATTTGCTAAGCTGGCGGCACCTCTGCATAGGGCTGTGGTTGAATGTGGTGGCACTAAGACCAACAAGAAGGCTGAGCAGCGGCTTTCTAGGTGTTGGACTGATGAGTGTAACCAGAGCTTTGAAACACTGAAAGCTAAGCTCACCACAGCCCCAGTGTTGGCTTACGCAGACTTTTCTCTCCCCTTCATTTTGGAGGTTGATGCAAGCCATGGTGGCTTGGGTGCAGTCCTTTCTCAGGCTCAGGCAGGCAAGGTGAGGCCTATAGCCTATGCCAGCAGGGGCCTGCGACCCACAGGGAGGAACATGGTAAACTACAGCTCTATGAAGCTTGAGTTCTTGGCCCTTAAGTGGGCCATGACCGAGAAATTTCGAGAGTACCTGCTGGGTAATAAGTGTGTCGTGTATACGGATAACAACCCTCTCAGTCATTTGTTTTCTGCTAAGCTGGCTGCTACTGAGCAGAGGTGGGCAGCCCAGTTAGCTTCGTTCGACTTTGAGATTAAGTACCGGCCAGGGAAGAGCAATACTAACGCAGATGCTCTCTCCCGTCAGCATCCGTCTGCTCCCCAGGATGTTGCTGCGATGCTCCCAGGCACGGTGATACCCAAGTCTTTGCAGCAAGTTCTGGATTTGGGAAGGGCGGAGGCCACCCAGACTGCCATCATAGCCTTGCCGCAGCACACTCTTCCTGAACTCCGTCATGCCCAGCAGTTTGACCCTGTGATACAGGAACTGTTGCCCTTTTGGGCGGAGAACCAGCGTCCTAGTCGTGAGGAGCGGGCACGGCTCTCCCAGCCCGCTCGGGTTTTGCTCCGGCAGTGGGATCGCCTACTTGAGAGGGACGGTGTCCTGTATCGGAAGGTGTGTCGTCCAGATGGCGCTGAAGCCATGTTCCAGCTGTTGTTGCCAAAAGCGTGGATAGATGAGGTTTTGACCCATGTACACCAGGAGCATGGTCACCAGGGGGTGGAGCGAACATTGGCGCTCCTTCAGTCCCGATGCTACTGGCCTGGTATGTCTTCTAAGGTGGCCCAATGGTGTCAGAGATGTGAGCGGTGTCAAGTGGCCAAAGATGTGCATCCAAAAGCACGTGGCTTTATGGGGCATCTTTTGGCTTCCCGCCCGAATGAAATCATTGCTATTGATTATACGACTCTAGAGCCAGCTCAGAATGGTGTAGAGAATGTTTTGGTGCTTACTGATGTTTTTAGTAAGTACACTGTGGCTATCCCTACTCGGGATCAACGTGCTGCTACTGTGGCCAGGGTTTTGGTGTCAGAATGGTTTTATAAGTTTGGTGTCCCTGCTCGCTTGCATTCTGATCAGGGCCGTAACTTTGAAAGCTCCCTCATCCAGCAGTTGTGTGACCTGTATGGGATTGTAAAGTCGCGTACCACCCCATACCATCCAGAAGGAAATGGTCAGTGTGAGCGCTTCAATCGGACACTCCATAACCTGCTGCGTACTCTGCCGGTGTCCCGGAAAAGGGATTGGCATGTGTGTCTGCCTCATTTGTTGTATTGTTATAACACCACTCCTCATCAGACAACTGGAGAGTCACCCTTTTTCCTGATGTTTGGTCAGGAGCCCAGACTGCCGATTGATTTCTTGTTGGGTCGCGTTGAGAGTCCGGTGGGCGGCTCTGTCCATGAGTGGGTTCAAGAGCACCAAGCCCGTTTGCATGTAGCATTTGAAGGGGCCAGAGAGCGCTTGAAACATGCTGCTGATCGGAGGAAGCAAGTTCACGATCAGCATGTAAGGGATCTGCCATTGCAGGAAGGACAGCTTGTGTATTTGCGTGATTTAAGTGCTAGGGGGCCCCAGAAGACCCGGGATCGGTGGAGCTCTGTGAGGTACCGTGTGGTGAGGATGCCTAGAGAAGGTGGCACGGTGTATACTATTGCGCCGGTAGATGACGAGACCGAGGTCAGACAGGTTCATCGCACTATGCTGAAGGCTGTCGTGAGGGTGGACTTACCTGGTCATGCCTCCTCCCCTACCTCTCCCTCTGGGGAGGAACCATCTTTGGCAGAGGAGCCTTCATTTGAGTATGACTTGCTGGCCTTGGACCCGTCATCTTATGTGGCCACTTCTGCTATGCCCTCCACCAGGTCAACCGCGTCTCAAGAGCCGTTAACGGTTTCCGGTGCATCAACGTCTCTGGTTCATCCTTCCGTCACTTGTCTCGATTCTAGGAACATGGGCCCGCGTCGGACCACACGTCAGACAGCTGGCCAGCACTCAAATGTGCATCGGCTCCCACGGTCCGCTGGTGATGCTCATGCTGCTAATCCTCCTGCTGCTAATCCTCCTGCTCCTGTGTCCAACTCTGTCTCTGCCTTGTTTAGACCGTGGAATTAGTTTATTACGCTGGCCTTATTCTGTTGATCGTCGGGACGGCGATCCAAGGAGGCGGGGTAGAATGTAGCAGTATACACAGGCGTCACCGTTAAGCACAGCTGCTGTATATTTGGCGTCACAGGGGGGGGGCCAGTACAAAAGCACCACCTGTCATTGACCAATTCCTTTTGCGCCTCTGTCGTCATTGGTGCGTCATTTCCTGGCCCGACAGGTATGGTTGCCTGGTGCTTCACCTCACTGGTCGCTCGTCCCTTGGCTGGTGCTCACAGCATTTGTGTTTGTTTGTAGGGCAGCTGTTCATATCCGTGTGTCCCGTGGCGTAGTGTCTGGTAGGTGTCCTCCCTTTCTCGCCGCTGGTTGATGTTGTCTGAGGGCTAACGCTAGTGTGATCGCAGGTAGATGCCAGTGGTGACCGGCCTTCTCTCTTCTCCTCCTCCTCCTCCTCCTCCGGTGTGAGCGGGTGGGCATCCCTAAACAGGTGTGTGTTAGTATAGCAACTAACCGCAGTATTTACTGTTAAACATAGTTATTAATGGGATGTTTTCTATCATTAGGTGTTACGTGCAATCAGCAGATTGAGGTCCCTCTGCTGCTTTGTCTCTCGCCGCCGTTTGTTTCTCGCCGCCGTTTGTCTCTCGCCGTTTGTCTCTCGCCGCCGCCTCTTTTCACTGCTTTGTTTCACCGCTGCCTTGTCCCACGGCTACTTTGTCCGGTTGCCGCCCTGTATAAATTCGACTGTTTTGCTGCTCTGCTCTACTGTTACTGGACTGCATGACTGCTTCGCTTGGCCCCCTGCTGCGCTTCCTCGTCCTCATCGACCGGTAGCCTGGCGTCTGTGGCCCACACCGTGCTCTGCTGGACTCACGCTCGGGTGTTTTTACTAGGACCTCCGTGTGTGCAAGGGTGGCTGTGCATTCGGTTATTTTGGATTGGTTATCTACCTAAATTTGTTTTGAATGTTTGTTTCTTTATTTCTTGGATTGGTTAAACTTATTTGCCCTCTTTTTGGTTGATTTATTCTGTTTCTTTTCTTCTCAGTTGCTGGAGACTGGTGGTGGCAGTGCTGGTGCCCGGGTGGCGGTGGCTTTGTTGTTTGCTGTGCGCGGGGAAAGCGGGCTTCACTTCACTGAGTGTGTGTCACACGTGGTTATTTGAGTTTATTCTTTTTTTTGGTGAATCTTCCCCTCGTGCACTAAGCCTCTGTCCACACACTCAGCTCCAGCCCTTCTCCTTTATTTGATTTTTCTGTGTTGGTGCTCTTTGTGTGAATGATGGACCTTTTTTTAATTAGCTGTCTTACCAATAAAAATTGTACTTTTTCTACAAATAAGGAACCACGTCTCATGCCTCATTGAGTAAACTTACCTGTTTGCCTTAAAAATAAATTCTCTGGGTGAAATTCCCAGGGTGGCGTTGTCGGTCCCTTTCCCTAATTTTGTTTAGATCACTCTGTTAAATTTTCTTTTCATTGGTTTCCTCATCCTCGCCACATAGACATCTTAGGTTATCTGACAGATCTGACACATTTAACCCTCTGAGGCCGATGATCACACCGGCGTGATCAGATCACGCGGCATCTTTACAGCACCGTAATAAAAAAACTGTCACACACGTTTTGTTTATTCCCCTATTGTAAATGTTATAAACCAGTTTTATATGATATAAATTTGCGTATTTGCGTAAGTTTACATGTACAGAAGATCAGGGCTGAAATGATAAGTGGAGAGATTGCTAATGTGTATTGCTAATAACTGCTACTGTATGTTTATGTGTGTGTGTGTATATATATATGTATATGTGTGTGTATGTATGTATATATATATATATATATATATATATATATATATGTATATATATGTATGTATGTATATATATATATGTATGTATATATATATATATATGTATATATATATATATGTGTATATATATATATATATATATATATATATATATATATATATATATATATATATATATTAGGGGTGTGACGAGATCTCGCGAGATGAAAATTTGCGAGATTTCTCGTCGGGTTGGAAATCGGTCTTGCAAGATTTGTTGTCCAACAAGCAGCCGGAAAACATATGCATAACTATTTGCGACGCCCCCGCCACTTTTAAATTGTGATCCAACAAGCAGCCGAATGACGTCGGAAAATACAGGTATTGAAATTGAAGATGCCCCCACCACTTTCAAATCTTTTGTCTGGCAGCATTTTGGGTTTCCGGCAGAAATGATAAATGGCAAGAGAGTAAGTGATAAGACACGGACAATATGCAGACACTGCAAGCTAACAATGCCATACAGCGCAGCTAATACCAGCACAATGCAAAGACATTTACAGCACCACCACAGCGCAGTACTCAAATCCACAACTGTACCGAAGAAAACGCCAAAAAAACAGACAACGCTGACGCACACATTCGGACCTCAACTCACACAGTCAAGCGCCAGAGCCACAGCAATAACGAGAGACATGGGTGTTTTCATTGCTGCTGATATGAGGCCATTTTCTGTGGTAGAAAATGAAGGTTTCCGGCGCCTTCTCCACACACTAGAACCAAAATACACTATCCCACCACGCACACATTTTACTCGTACAGTAATTCCGAAACTCTACGAAGAGTCAAAGAGCAAGATTGTGCAGATCCTGAAAGACGCAGTGAGCATCGCCATAACAACAGACGGCTGGACGTCTAGAAGTACACAAAGCTACATCACAATTACAGCACACACAGTTAACAGTGACTGGAAAATGGATAATGTTGCACTACAGACTCGCCCACTTTTCGAGTCCCACACGGGGGCTAACCTAGCTGAAGTTTTACAGACAGCTGTTACCGACTGGGAGCTTAAAAAACCCAACCACGACATCACCATTGTTACTGACAATGCACGTAACATGGATGTGGCCATGCGCGAGGCAGGGTTGAAGCCGCACATCAAGTGTTTTGCGCACACTATAAATCTTGCAACCCAAGCTGGGCTCGGTGTTCCCCGCGTCGCTCGTTTGCTCGGGCGAGTGAGACGTGTGGCTGCTTTTTTTCATCGGAGCTCAACAGCTACCGCGGTCTTAATTTCCAAACAGAAGCAGCTAAAATTGCCATCACACAAATTGATCATGGACATTACTACGAGGTGGAACAGTACATTGGATATGCTGTCCCGTTACCTCGAGCAGCAAGCTGCCATAACAGCAGCTCTCACAAGCACAGAGTTGAAACAAAACGCCCGAAGCATTGACACACTTGACAGCTGCGATGTCAGAGATGCTGAAGACCTTGTAAAGCTGTTGCAACCTTTGAAGACTGCCACCACAGTGTTGTGTGAGGAGAAGAGTCCCACAGTGTCTCTCATTGTGCCACTGAAGAGCATGATTGAACAGAGCATGGCACCAGATGATGGAGATTCCACCACTGTGGCCATTGTTGAGCTGAGTTGTTGAGCTTAAAGTTTTCTTGTTCTCTATTTTTCCAGATCCTTGTGTGAAGATGCTGTGGAAGTGTAAGTGTTGTGAGTTTATGTGTGAGAAAAGGGGTTGCCTTTTAAAACATTATAGGTTAAAGCACGGAAACTATGGTAGAACTGTCCCATTTCCCTGCTTACACCAAGAATGTGTGTGCACATTCAACTCCATTAATGCCCTTAAGGTCCACTTAGCAAAGATTCACCAGAAAACCCAGGGTGCACAATTGAGTGAAACTGCCCATGTAACCTTTCTCTGTTTTTTTCAGGTGTTCATGGAGTTCAGCAGGATCGTGGGCAAGAACCTCAAGCAGGAATTCTATGAGAGCATCGATCGGCACAGTCCTCGTCTCCTCGAGATATTTGGATCCAAGAGAGGGAATGTTGGGCAGTTGTTGACACAGATTTCACAACAGACCAGGGTTGGTCCATACACGTTATGTAATCACATCACAGTCCTACTCTATAAGTTGTTTAATTCAATCCAAACATTGCTTGGTTGGTTAAGCTTTCTTATAGATCATTTTTTGTTTTAATTTTAGCTATCTAACTTGTGTTATTGTGTTCGTCCGTCCGTCCGTCTTCTTCCGCTTATCCGAGGGCGGGTCGCGGGGGCAGCAGCTTTAGCAGGGAGACCCAGACTTCCCTCTCCCCAGCCACTTCGTCCAGCTCCCCCAGGGGGACCCCAAGGCGTTCCCAAGCCAGCCGAGTCCCTCACCCAGGACCTGGTTGCCATGGGTGACCCTACCAGGGGCATAAAGCCCCCGACAACATGGCTCCTGGGATCACTGGAACACGCAAACCCCTCCACCACGATAAGGTGGCAGCTCCAGGAGGAGGTGTTATTGTGTTTATTTCCCAAAAGACTACAGCTCCAGGAGGAGGTGTTATTGTGTTTATTTCCCAAAAGACTACAGATCCAACTGCGATCCGGACAAAGGTGCTCAGGGTGCTTCCTATCATTCTTGGGGACGACCCCACAAACTTCTTTAAAGCAGGTTTTGTAAGTAAGCTTTTGCTTTCTTATAGTTTTCACCATTATTTATTTTTCACCATGACACTCTTATATTGATTCTAGTTTTTTTCAAATGAGAAATCTAATGTAATGATTGTGCTCTTCTGTTATTCTTTATTGAGGACTCTGATGACGATGATTCCTTTCATGACCTTGACATTGGGATACTTCTCATTGAGCGTGATGGTACTGTGCTCACATCTTCCCAGCATCTCAGTCCAGCCTCGTTGAAAATCATCGTTTTCTTAAAAATAAAATGCATTGGAGCATTTAGAGGTATTTCTTTATTTCCATCTTCCATCTTTATTTCCATTAGAGGAAAATACAGTAATTGTAATAGATGATGAGTAGCAATAACTAGTCATATTAGCTAGTTTTATCTAATGATTTTGAGTGCACACTACTAATAAATATAAATAATAAACTTAAGGTTCTGCTGTTAATACAACTCGACATGTTTAGTTTCAGCTTTTGAAAAAGTTAGAGTTCCATGTTAATACAGCTCGACATGTTTAGTTTCAGCTTGTGTAAAAACTAAAGTGGTATAGGGCAACGGGTTTCCACGCGATTTGCGAGTAAAGTCAACTAATCCGGGTTAAGAGTGCAGGGCAGGGTGGGTGGCACAGAGGACATGTCCTCTGCACTTTTTCAAAAGGCCATTTTGGTCCCTGCAGTTTCCACCATTCAAGAACAATGTAGTAGTAAACAGACATGGATAGATAACTGCGCATGCAGCAGAGCGGAGTTAAAGGGCTCATGGATGCCTGTTAGTAGTGGTGAGAAATTGCACAAAGGTCTTCTTGGCTTTAAACCTCCTGTTCCCTGTCCATGGCAGAGAGAGCAGAGGAAGAACACAGCAGAGAAAAGAAGAGAGACACAACTTGAGAGAGGTGGGTGTTTTTTCCTCTTCTGAAAGGAAGGAAAGACGTGAAGGTGCTCACATGGGAGTTCCTGGAAAATGGAGAAGTAAAGCCTGTCTGTAAAAAAAACCCAACAGAATCACCATAGTAACGGATGGCAAAGAAATGACAAAGATTCAAATATTCCAAGGTTATGCAGAACAGGTTAGAGAGGGAACATACTTTTTAAAGGGGTATGTGTCGAGGGGGGAGTACCCTCTCTATTCAATTAATATTGTAAAATATACAAAATTCTTTAGAACCACGCCTCTCCAACTGAGTGAAGACATGACGGACAGAGCAGAACTGCTGCAGCCGGATCAGAGCTGACACCCTTGGCCTCAAGGGAGGTTACGTTTGGAGCAACACCAATGTTGGAGGAAGAGGGCATGCTCCAGCTCCTCATAGAAGGAGACAAGATTTTAAAAGTGAGGGAGGACATCTGGCTTCCCTTACAAGAGCAGTCAATGAAGTTAGAAACCCCCCCCCCCCCCCCCCCCCCCTTTGTACGAAAATTTCAAAGTAATTGGCAGAAAAGTTCCAAGTGCAGAGGTCATAAAGCCAGAGGCAGGGGTACTTCAAGCAGAAGTTTAAGACACACACACACACACACACACACACACACGTTTTGTAAATAGTTTTCTACTCTTTTATTTCTGTATTTTTTTTACTACTTCATCATTGCTGTTTCTGTTCCAAATAAATGTTTCATTGTATTAATACTTCCATTGTTTGATTGCCTCTGGACCCACTTCTGACACACAAACAAATACAGACAGCAAAGATGAAGAAATCTATTCTCTTCAAATCTCTTACTATCTTTGAGGGCTGAGAAGTAGCCTTGGCTACAAACAGCAACATTATGTGTAAAGTCAGTGAAGGCAAAAACAAATAGTTGAATGACTGTGGATGCTGCAGGATCATTCTGACCACCAAACAAAGCTGGTATTAAGCTTGTAAAGACTGGTTTTTGAGAAGTGACTTATTCCATGTGAATTTTATGCAGGGACAGTAGGAGTATTTAACCCCAAAAAGAAATGTGTTTCAGAGACAGTGAACAAGCTAGCTTATAAAGGAGTAGTTATCATGTGACAGGCTAACATTGGAGATATGGCCAAGAAAGAGGCAAGAAGAAAGGGAGGTCTACTAAGGGATTTGGATTCTGATCGAGCCTTCCCCAGTTTATGCTCACCTTTTCACAACATCCCACAGAGAGACAATGCAGGAACAAACTCTGGCCACTTGTTAAACAAGCTTGCAATGGAGGGAAAAGACTACATGGATCGCCATCGGTGGCCATCGACAGTGTGAGACACACAGTGTAAGAGTCAATCTATGAATAAATAAGGTGAATATATTCAGTTAAGCTGGATGCTATTATTAACAAGATCCCTTAACTACCTCAGGCTATCTCAGGTAACTAAAAAATGTTAACATGCCCATGCTTGGTATCTTATATATGAGAAATGCAACGCCTGCCGTCACATCCCACGAGTATGTGCACATTTATGCTCGGATATTTTCCATTATCAAATTAAAACAATATCAACGGTTTTCCATGGCCTCTCGGCGCCAAATAAAAACTGGGAGAGAGTTTCAAATCCGCACTTTCGAGTAAAGTTGATGGCCGCTTTCCATGTGACAGTTTTTTTTATATTACGTTGCTTTAAAGACACCACGTGATCTGATCACGTCCGCATGATCATTGGCCCCAGAGATGATGATACATGGTTAGAAAAATGTTTATACCCTAGTTTAACTACTTCTAAGGCACTTATTGTCCACTGTAGAGCATGATCACAATGAATGATTATTTATCAAATCAAATCAAATCAAATTTTATTTGTATAGCCCAAAGTCACAAAACACATTTTGCCTCAGAGGGCTTTACAATCTGTACAGGGAGTGACACCCTCTGTCCTTAGACCCTCGGTTCAAGTGAGGAAAAACTTGCCCACAAAAACCCTTTAACAGGGAAAAAATGTGGAAGAAAGCTCAGGAAGAGCCACAGAGGAGGGATCCCTCTTCCAGGACGGACAGACGTGCAATGGATGTCACATGTACAGAACAATCAACACAAACATGTCGTACAATTACAATGAATTACAATAAATGGTAAGGTGATTGCAGTAGCAGTGGAATCTGTGATAGAGATAAAGAGACACAGATGCACAGCAGCAATAAGTCATTAACCAACAAAGCTGTAGTGGGGATGGTAGCAATAATGACTATATATGGCATGTAATGCTAAATATGGTGGACGTCAGCAGCAGACCACGGCGGCAGCCACGATCCATGAGAACCTGCTGGACGAGAGAGCACAAAAACTCTGGGGAAGAGGTGTAGTTAGTAACATCCAAAGAAAAGGTGTAAGAGAGATAATGATTGACAGAACAATAAGACCTTACCCCATTTTATGCAGACTCTAAGGGATATCAAACTGCCTTACATTGAGAGAGAGAGAGAGAGAGAGAGAGAGAGATAATGATTGACAGAACAACAGAACAATAAAACCTCAGGCCCCGTTTATGCAGACTCTAAGGGTTATCGAACTGCTTTACATTGATAGGTATGATGAGAGAGAGAGAGAGAGAGAGAGAGGGTTTACAGTAAGGCGTGGACGTCAGCAGCAGACCACAGCAGCAGTCACGATCCATGAGAACCTGCTGGACGAGAAAGCACAGAAACTCCGGGGAAGAAGTTTAGTTAGTAAGGGGGGGGTCCCCTGGTACACTCAAAAAAAGCAAACTGGGTGTCTGTTACCTTAACCTAAATCCAGTATGTAGCTTATATTATATTAAATCATGTTTTAGAGTTGAACATTTCTAAATTATGTAGTTTTAACAAAAGATACAACAATTTAAATTTACTAGACTGATTTATGTTAACACAACATAATTCTAATTGATTAAGACTGCAAATCACTTCTGTTTACAACTCTGGAGCAGTAGGTGGCAGTAATGAGCAAATTCCTAATCAGTAGTGCCCCTCTTTAATCATGGTCAAAGGTGTGTCCCTGGCGCGCAAAGAGGAGCAGACTCAGATTCAGCTCCCGCTGCCTCTGCCCTGCCTGGTGGCTCCCCACCTCCACCCTGCTCCACTCCTGCCACATCATGGTCTGGTGATGACTCATCACTTTCATTTAGTAGCTTGTGTGACACAGACATCCTGTCTTCTCCTGAGTCCACCCCTTCAAGATCCTCTGGATGGCCTGTTGTTTTTGTTGTACCCCGTTTCCCATATGATTGTCAGCTTCAGCTGGACAAGGCTAATGCAGCATTCAAAGAAAGTGGAACTTTATTGGATCCGGATGTTAGACTTAAAACTGCCATTCTTGACAGTTTAGCTGAGGAAATTGTTCGGTACAAAGTGTACCCCTCAGACAGTGAGTTTGAAGAGGTTGCTGAAGCCCTTGTGTCATCCCATCCATGTTTGAAAGAGCCAGGCTCTGCCACTGGATATGGTGGCTGGAAGGTGAGCTTAAAGTACAAACTTGCTAACTACCGGAGGAAGCTCAAGCGGCTTGGATGTCCTGAAGTTGAACTGAATTCCCTGACAAATAAACCTGCAGACAAATGCAGTCCTGCTTATGGTGTGAAGAAGCCCAGAAGAGCAGAAGTAAATTACTGCCCCACCTACCCATCTGGTGAATCTGCAGAGACACTTGAAAAAATAAGAGAGACCCTGCTTTTAGAAGTAAAGAAAAGGAACAATCAGGACACAGTGGCGGCCATGATGGAGAAGACCTTTGCACACAGAAGGCAAGAGGTTATTCGTGATGCACCCTTGATTGCTGATTTCAAAACCAAATGACCGGCTCTCTTCTGTGTACGTGAGGTGGGTGAATAAATACAGAGCACTCGTGATTTAGTGTAAGCTAAACAAATATGAGTAAGCCTTTGAAGTAACTTGTAAGGTGATTGAAGACTTGATGATGATGATGGTTCAATTAGTTGGTCAATTCAATCAAATTCAGTGTTGTGTACCTTTTTTTTCTTCTCTCATTTAAGCTAACTGCTGAATTCAAGAGGATTACAACCGTCAGTTTGCTGCCAAAGTTCTTCTCCGAACTGGATGTTCTATCTTCAAACCTGATGAAGGTGTTTTCCAAGAAAGGGGGCGGTCAAGGAAGAAAGATCAAGAGCATCATGATACCCATCACCCAGGTATGAGGATAAAAAAAAGAAACTGAACAGCCATAATATTTATGTCATGCTTGACATTTTAAGGGAAAATGTAAGAGGGATGAAGGTAAATAAAACTAGATGGAGAGGGGGTAATGTACTTGATTGAAGAATGATTTGATAGAATACGAACGTTGGGCACATTTGACAATGTCCACTGACATTACAATGGTAGTTACCGTTTACTGGGACTACATGAATAAATGTCTTGCTTGGAAATAAAACCAAACCACCTAAGGATAATGTAAGTTCACATATCATAAAAATATCAATCAAGTTAATTTCAGTGTTTGTTCAATGTTTGAAATCTTTTCTACCTGTTGATTTTAAAATTGCTTTTTGTTGTCTCTTTTTTATTGTCCTACACACTCAGACCGATGCCATTGATGTCAGAAGAGAGTGCATCATCAAAGCCCTGTGTGTCTACTTAAATGAAGAGCCAGAGAACCTCGTGAAAGAATACATGGTATGTAATTTTGTTTTTATTCTCCAGTCCCTATTCTGACATCTGTAAACAACCCAGTTACACACTTAACCCTCCTGTTGTCCTCTGGGGTGAAACTGACCCAATCTGTTTTGGCTGGTCCTTCCTTCCTCTCTTCCTCAAATCTTTCTGTCCCTCCATCCCTCCTGTCTCTAATTTCCTTCCTTTCTTCCTGCCTTCCTTCTGTCCCTCCTTCCCTCCCTCCCACTCCTTCCTCTCTCCTTTCCTTGATTCTATTTCTCCTTTCCTCCATCCTTCTTTCCTTCCTTTCTCCATTCTTTCCTTCCTTCCTTTCTTGACCCAATCAGTTCCCCTCCTCCACCTTTCTCTCTCTCTTTCTTCCTTCTTTCCATCCTTCCTTCCTCCCTTCTTCTTTGTTCCAGGACAAAAGGAGGGTTAAGAAAAGACAATGTAATACTAGAATCTTTCACATAAGATAAGTGACAGCTGCTTTACAGAAATTTGTGTGTTTAAAAAATGGGACTACTGTAACATTTTGACATGCATATCCTCTATTTCCCCCCTTTCTTCTGTGAAGAACACAGATGGTGAAAGCAGTGAAGCTGCGACGATGAAGACTACATTTGGAATCTCTGTCATTCGCAAAGAAGGTGCAGAGCCAAAAGATGGACCGGAAGATGTAGGTATCATTCTGGAGGGTGTGCAAGTTCTGGATGAGCTCGGAAACGTACCACTTGCCGTGGTTTCGCACTTGTATACGCGCTCAACCTCAGCTATCCACCAGAGCTGCGATACACCTTCGAAGCTTTGCAGAAGCTTATCATGGAGCTTGATGGAAACCGACTCTCAAAAAAAATTCAAACACTGAAAACACTACTTGCACGTTAGTCATCCTCATTAGAGTAAACTACTGTTCAGGTAGCAGTTACTCTATTTGAAGCCATTCAGGCATTTACCTTCAAATATGATAAGCTGTTGTTAATGTGTTTTGATACTTTAAACTGTTGATATTTGGAGGTTAGAGTAGAATAATGTTTAGAAGTGTTTCTTTAAACAAGGGAAGAAAAAAAAAGTGTTGTCAAACAACAAAGTTTTCTTTTGAAACTTGAGATGATGCACAATGCTGTATTTAACATTTTTCTTTGCACACAGTTGCCAGGACCGTATTCTGCATATAGCTTCATAACCAGCTTTGATTTGTTTTTTGGTCATCAGAAAGCTCCAAATATAGACACCTAATACTGGTTGTTTAAGTGGTTTACACTTGAAATTTGTCTGTGAATAGGAATGTATGTTGCAGTGTGATTTCTCTAACTTGAGCCACTTCATGGCTACCTAGAATCCAGTCTTAACAAATTTTTATAGATTTGTTTGACTGACATAAATACATTATAGGTTGTTTCATATGAGATGTTAACTGGGGGCAAGCTTGACAGTGTACTCCAATTTCCTAACTCAGCAGTCACAATTTGTCCTTCCTTGTCCGTCTGTCTGTTGGACTTTGAAATTTCATGCTGCATGTTTGTATTTTCACAGCAACATGTTTTCAGCCAATTGCTTGAAAGTGAGTTTTATTCCAACAAATCCAGTTTGCTTCGTGTTTTTCTTTTCCAAAACTTGACACCAGCTTGGGGAATATAGGTTGACATTTGTATAAATTGTGGAATATAAAAATACTGTTAAATTATTTATTTTATTAATAATTATGCTTATGGTTTTGTTGACTCAGCACAATTAATTAATGTAACTGTATTTAAAATAATGGTTGCAACTACCCATTTAAATTAAGTAACTTGTAATTATATCATACTAGTTTAAATGGCCCAACAAAAATATGTTAGTATGTAACATTTACCCTTGCAAATCTAGTTGGACATAATCCTAGTAATTAAGTCATAGTAACACAAATGCATCATGTTGATCCAACATATTTATATTTAGGTCACTCGACAAAATTGTTTCTGGCTAAATTAAAGCATTTTGTTTAGGTGGAAATTATTTCCATAATTTTATTACGTTCTGTGAACAAATTATTTTTTTGAGTGTAGTCTAGTCCTATGGCAGCATAAACTAAATAAACTATAAGCGCTATCAAAAAGGAAAGTCTTAAGTCTAGTCTTGAATGTGGTGACCGTGCCTGCCTCCCGAACCCAGAAAGGTAGTTTGTTCCACAGAAGAGGAGCTTGATAGCTGAAAGCTCTGGCTCCCAGTCTACTTTTGGAACCCAGCATTCTGAGAGCGCAGTGGCCTAGAGGGGTAGTAGGGAACTATGAGCTCTTTTAAATATGATGGTGCCTGGCCATGAAGAGCTTTGTACGTAAGGAGAAGAATTTTAAATTCTATTCTAGATTTAACAGGTAGCCAGTGCAAGGAAGCCAAAATGGGAGAGATGTGATCTCTGATCTTGGTTCCTGTCAGAACACGTGCAGCAGCATTCTGAATTAGCTGCAAAGTCCTAAGAGACTTATTGGGGCAGCCTGATAATAGAGAGTTACAGTAGTCCAGCCTAGAAGTAACAAATGCATGGACTAGTTTTTCTGCATCCGCTTGGGACAGAATGCGTCTGATTTTGGTAATATTGCGTAAGTGGAAGAATGCAGTCTTTGAAATTTGTTTTATGTGGGCATTAAAGGACAAATCCTGATCAAAAATAACTCCAAGGTTCTTTACGGTGGAGCTGGAGGCCAGGGTGGTCCCGTCTAAGGTGGCCAAGTCTCCGGAAAGAGAGTTTCTGAGGTGTTTGGGTCCAATTACAAGAACTTCAGTTTTATCTGAGTTCAACATCAGAAAATTGTAGGTCATCCAACTTTTTATATCCCTAAGGCACGCTTGCAGTTTGGCTAAATGATTGGTTTCATCAGGCTTGATCGATAAATATAATTGGGTGTCGTCAGCATAACAATGAAAATTAATGGAGTGATTCCTAATGTTCCCTAGAGGAAGCATATATAGACTGAATAGCAGAGGCCCCAGTACAGATCCTTGTGGGACTCCATGACAGACTTTGGTAGGTATGGAGGATTCATCATTGACGTGGACAAACTGAGAGCGATCTAAGAAATACGACCTAAACCAGCTTAGGGCGGTTCCTTTGATGCCAATCTGATGTTCCAGTCCCTGTAAAAGAATTTGATGGTCTATGGTGTCAAATGCAGCACTAAGATCTAATAGGACGAGTACAGAGATGAGTCCTTTGTCTGATGCCATTAGGAGATCGTTTGTGACTTTGACTAGTGCGGTCTCTGTGCTAAATCCTGACTGAAAATCCTCGAATAAACTGTTCTTGTGAAGAAATTCACACAGCTGATTAGCTACAGCTTTCTCGAGTAACTTAGAAAGAAAGGGAAGGTTTGATATCGGTCTAAAATTAGCTAAAACCTCTGGATCTAGAGTGGGCTTTTTAAGAAGAGGTTTAATTACAGCTACTTTAAAGGACTGTGGTACATATCCTGATAATAAAGACAGGTTAATCATATCCAGTAAAGAAGGGCTAACTAAAGATAAAATGTCCTTGAGCAGCCTGGTTGGGATGGGGTCTAGGAGACAGGTTGACGACTTAGATGAAGAAATTATTGAAGTTATTTGATGAAGGTCAATGGGAGAAAAGCAGTCTAAATATGTATCAAGTTTTGCAGCTGTTTCCAAACTTGCTGTGTCAGAATGCAGATCCAAGCCTGTCGGAGGAGAGGCATAATGTATTTTGTCTCTAATAGTCCTAATTTTATCATTAAAGAAGCTCATGAAGTCATTACTAGTTAGACCCAGAGGAGTAGATGGGTCAATGGAGCTGTGGTTCTCTGTTAGCCTGGCTACAGTGCTGAAGAGAAACCTGGGGTTGTTCTTGTTTTCCTCTATTAAAGAAGAGTAATAAGCTGTTCTGGCATTACGGAGAGCCTTCCTATAGGTTTTAAGATTATCTTGCCAGACTAAGCGAGATTCTTCCAGTTTAGTGGCACGCCATTTGCGTTCAGAATTACGTGCCACTTGCTTTAATTTACGAGTCTGCTGGCTATACCATGCTGCTAACCTCCTCTGTTTAATATTCTTCTTTTTCAGAGGTGCAATAGAGTCGAGTGCTGTCTGTAATGAGGCTGTAGTAGTCTCAACAAGATGATCTATTTGTGAGGGGCTCATGGGAGCAGACAAGTCCTCTGCTACATTGAGACATGGCATTGAGTTCAATACTGAAGGAATCACTTCCTTGATCCTTTCTTTATGCTGAGATTATCATACTGCATTGTGAGTAATTGAATAACCTATTTTCTACTGTGGCACAGTTACCTACCTTACCCTGCCTACACTATTCACTTTATTATGAAAAACTCAGCATTTCTCTCTTAAGGTACCCCTAACCTACTCAGCCCCGAGTTCACCTTTTGAGAGTCTCTAACTTGCACGTTCATATCTTAGCACTTAACAAGTTCCGGATTATCTTGACAGACATCTAGTTCACTTTATTATTATTATTATTATTATTATTTTCTATGGCGGAATTCCATTTTACTATTATTATATATACTATTCTTTCCTTAATAACAGTATTCCTTAATGTTAGAGGTATCCCTGACAGCACCAAAAGAAAATCTAAATCTAAATCTTTATTTTCTGCAGAAGAAAAAATGCTGACTTAATCCTTTTACAAAAGCCTCATTCATATGGAAGCGCATTGCTGCCACCCCCAAATAATTTGGCTCAGTATCACGTAATTACGTAGAAACGTTATAACGTGAAGTTATCACGTAATTACGTGATATGAAATTATTATGTTATCTCATGATGTGGTATTTTCACGTTATAACGTGAAATTATCACATTATTTCGTGATATGAAATTATCACGTTATTTTGTGATAGGCATTCATCACGTTATTTCATGATTATTTGTAATCGTGTAACGAAACATGTCAGTTTTGTGCGTTAAGAAATCAGTAACAGAAGTAATCTGTTACTTTTAGAATTTCTCTGGATAAGGAAAGAAAAATTCAGACTGCAGCCTGCTTTTTGTCAGACAGCACTGTGATGATGTGTCTGTGCCCTGTAGTGTTGGGAAGTTTGACCCTTTTTACTGACTCGGATCTCTTACTCTCAGACAGTAAATTGAACAAATCTTTTGAGTCATTTCGTTCATTTTTACAGCAGGTAGCACTCTAGCCCTCTTGTGGGTGTTGTAAAAAAGACCGGTTCTCAAATGCTTAACACTGAGGGCAACAAGGCACGTTATTTTCAATTCGCCAGTGAAAAGGACAAGAACAACATAGCGGTAAAATGCACACTCTGCTTTGGTGAGCTTCTGTCGACCGCAAAAAAAAAAAATCCACTTCCAAGCTGACTGTCTTTCCTGTTATTGTTATCCTGCAGAGTTCATTTGGTTGGATGACTGACATTATTCATTGTCAGGGCTTCTCGATTGCATAAAGTAGGCTGTGTGTCTGTGTCAGTTAAGTTGCAGCACTGTAACACGGGACTCACACCAGGCGCGTAACGGCAGCATCATGGCAGCGCCACGGTTCAGCTCCGTCCTCTGCCCGGCGTCAACTCACACCGGGTGCATAATGGCAGCGTAGCGAACTGGGTATATTCACATGACATGTTGTTCATGTTGAGACTCGTTGATTGATTGACAGCTGACCTGGTGCCACCAGTCATGACGTAATGTGGACGTGAAGCTGTGACAGGCAACATGAACTGCATATTGTGTTTTATTTTGAAAGGGGGCGGAAGTTTATTACGCTGATTCTGTGTCAGATTTTCTGTCTGGTGCAATCTGCTCTGTTGAAATTGACGCGGTTTAGCAACGGCTCGCGTCAAAAATAGAAGTGCTACGGAAAGATAGCGCTGCGGAGCGGAGAGACGCTTCTGGGACGCTGCTGAGACGTTCCGCAGCGCGCCCGGTGTGAGTGGTCTCATTGATTATAATGGCAGCGATCAACAATGGCTGACGCGACACAGCCGTAACGCGCCGCTGATGTCCCCGGTGTGAGTTAGTTATCATGAAAATGTTACAGAATAATTCAACTCTGAGATCTTATTATAAGTGACCAAAGCTTTGCACACATATCAGTACAATAATATGTCTCTAAAAATGTGTTTCCTTCATTTTGAACTGAATCATGTTGCTAAGTGAAGGTCCACCATGACAGGGTGGACATGGCTCATGATTGAAAGGACATTTGGATAGTTTTGGCCACATGCTGATGATGTTACACATATTAAAACAGCTATTACAGACATTTTATAACAGTACATGCTATACATAGTAAAAATAAAATATAGTATAGTAAAAAATAGTATCAGCAAGCCTCATTTGATCAGGCAAGCCAAGTTTATGGGGACTCCCAATTGAAGTGTTTAAGGGAACATTTTGAATCTTCTTCAAGGTATGAGTTCAAAAGGAGCTGAAATAGCAAGGAGATATCGGGAACGTTGTGATGCTGACCCAGAAAGAAGAAGAAAGTATCTTGAGAAGGAAAGGGACAAATGGAAAAAAGACAGAGAGACTGGAAATAAGAAGGGCATCAATGAGTTCAGTGAGAGAGAGAGAAGAGGGCAAAAAGAAAGAAATCGAGAGAGGCAAAAAGACAAGCCAGAGCCAGAAACAGGGCCAGTGCTTTGCTACAAGGCAGAGACACCACCCAACTTCCCTGCAGCTGCTGAAACTCCTGAAAATCAGCGTGAGCCAGGCCAGGTTAGATTATTGGAAGTTTAGCTAATGAGACTTATTAGAAAGTTTTGAATTATTTGAATGAAAATTATCTGTTTATATCCCCATAAAATGACATATTGACAACTAACTTGTGAAAAATCCTCCCAAATATGTTGTGTTTCAGGCAACGGCATCAAGGGGAAAGCATTCGACGGAGGAAACAGGAAGAGAAAACTGAAAAAAAGATTGAAATGTTGGAGGCACAGCTTGAAAAAGAGAAAACTAAAACTGAGAAATATAAGAAGAGGTACTATAGGGCCAAGAAAGAAAGTGCATCCAAATCACCACGTACACAAGTGTATGCTTTGTTGGCACATAAAAAAGTGAACTCACCCATCAAAAGAACTCTTCTTTCCCATGCATCCCTGATTGAGGATATTAGAAGAAAATATGAACATTCTGAAGAAGTACAAGCTCCAAAAGCATGCCCAGATTGCTTTTGGCTACTCCAAGAAGATAGCAAAGTATCCTGTGGATCTTACCTATCGTGGGAGGAAGTGCATCAGTCGAAATGAGATTAGGAAAAAAGTTACATAATTTTTTCTTCGAGATGATGTGAGTCGAATGACGACTGGCCGCAAACAAACAGTCACACGGCTGAAGAAGAAGATGCAAAAGAGGTTGCTTACTAATACAATGAAGAACCTGCATAGGAAGTTTGTCTCTGAGCATAATGGCCACATGTCATACACCTCCTTTTGCCGTCTCAGACCCTTTTGGGTAGTAACCCCCTCTTCCTCTGACCGTGACACATGTCTCTGCAAAAAACATGAGAACTTGCAATTCATTGCCAATGCCTTGCAGAGCCAAGGGTTACTGTCCCTTGCAGAGCCTTGAGGAAATGTCTGAAGCAACCATGTGCAAGGTCTGTGCTTATGATGAGTGCAGTGAATGCTTCCTAACTTGTCACCCAAAGCTGAAAACCCCTGGGAAAGAGAACATCCGTTTATCTGAGTGGGTGACAGAGGAGATCACAAAGGATGAGAAGGTGTCAACAATCACATTGAAAAAGGAGATAACAACAACAGAGCATGACCTTTACACAGATTCCCAAGAGAGGCTCCATTTTAGGCACCATGTTTTCAACATTAAATGGCAGTTTGATGCCTACAGGGAGCTCAGGAGCACCCTGAAGCACAACGAGTCCCTCTTGCATATAGATTTTAGCGAAAATTACTCATGCAAGTACAGCAAAGAAATACAATCTGTGCATTTTGGAGGTTCACGACCGTGGCACGTGGCAATCTGGGCCCCCAGTTCTGAAGGTAGTGAGAGACATACACAACATACTTAATTTTTTCAGCGACGGGCCTGCAACGCAGTACAGACAAAAGGGAAATTTCTTCTACCTCTCAACAGAACCCTACAAATATGGCTTCAAGGAAATAACATGGAATTTCTTTGAGGCTAGTTATGGTAAGGGGGCACCAGATGGTGTGGGTGGAGCCCTCAAGAGGTCAGCAGACCGGATTGTAGCCCATGGAGGGGACATTCCTGATGCCCAGAGCATGTATGACAAGCTGAAAAGCCTGGACACATATGTTGAGCTGTTCTACATTCCAGAAAGAGATATTGAAACCAAGACTGAGGTACCTCCAATAGCTACCCTAAAAGGCAATATGAGAATCCATCAAGTTATCAGTCTAAAACCCGGCCAAATGAAATACAGAGACATTTCATGTCTGTGTAAAAGGGAGGAAGGTGTTTTGGACTGTCCCTGCTTTAACCTTCAAGAGGTCACTCTAGTTAATGTTCCTGCTTCATCCAATGAGTCCCCAGCATGTGGAGAGACATCAGGTGATCCTAGGAGACCACACATGATTGAGGTAAAGCACATTGGAGAGTGGTGTGTCGTTAATTATGACAATGAAGCATACCCAGGAAAAACATTTATACTTAAACTAGTGATTAACAATTTTAAACCCAGAGAGCAAGTTCAGGTTCTATTGATTTTTAACTACTACATTAAATGCAATAACAATATAAACAACAGTTAAATACTAAATAGTAAAACCTTAGGCTAATCTTGGCAATGAGCACATAAGCTATGCTTAAAACCACATGCTGTGTGTGACCATGCATGGCACACGATGCACTGTGCCCAGAAGTGCCACATCTTCTTCTTGTTCTTGGTCTTGTCATAGAAATCTATCCCAAAGACACTGCAGACAGTGCCTGCATCTTTGGTGGGAAACAAACAAGAATAATCAGTTCCTTTTACTCCATTTGTTTGTCTGTCTGTCTGTCTGTCGACGAGCATTAATTATTGGTCCGAAAAAAAGAAAAGCAAGAAAGAAAAAAGAAAAGCCAGTCAGGTAAAAAATTCCCGGGCCACTTCTTTACCCCAGTCTGCCCCTGTGTGGCGCTGTGTCTCATTGTGGACAGAAACTGCTTTGTGGAGTGGCACAGATAAAACAAAACAAAACAAAAGTATATGGTTTGAAATATTTGTATATAGTTTGATTACACCTCAATTTGTATAGAATCATTAAAATGTCATTTTACCTCTTACATTACATTTGCACTACATTTGCAGAGCGTCGTTGCGTACCGACCCCCACGACCCACGAAGACCGTATTGCTCTGATTGGTCTGCTAGAGTTACCTCATTTCCGGAATC
The DNA here is from genome assembly GCA_023373845.1 of Nibea coibor. NCBI lineage: Eukaryota > Metazoa > Chordata > Actinopteri > Sciaenidae > Nibea > Nibea coibor. Next base: position 301,804 of record CM041722.1, read on the forward strand.
CCGATTTGCCGGCCATATTCCTTCCACAACAATAACATAGCCACTTGTCTCCTCTTTAGTTCTCGTCTCAGTGTCTTCCAAAACAGTTCATTGAGCATGTATAATGTTTAATAAATGTTTTTTCAACTTTGATTTGATCATTTCTGTGTATTTTTGTGCCCAATGTGTTTATAAAGTAGGTCAAAGTAAAAAAATAATGATCAGATCATATAGATGCATATAGAAAATATACCAAGCATGGGTATGGCAAACAATTTTTTATGTGGTATGTAAAGGCAAAATCAAAAGTATTTAAAAAAACGGCCAAAACAGACCCCAAAGGGTTAACTCACAAACTAAGTTAACTTTTTGAAATCACTCACTCTCATAGGCAGGCAGGTCCTGGAGGCGGGGCCACAGCCAAGATCAAAGCAACAGAACCAAGATGTCATCAGATTCTGGTTCTAAATTCCAAACTGGTCAAAACAAAGTAAACAAGTCTGACAGAAGATACGCACAGGATTTACACAAGGTAAAACAATAGTGATAATAGTCATGATGATGATGTTTATTATTATTATTAATAATAATGATAATAATAATTGAAAAGAACATTTCCTAGGACTTGCAGAGATAAAACCATTTGATGCCCAGTCCATTGTAAATGTGCTGCAGCAGCAGATCCAAAACAATGGTCTTGCCGAGCTTAAGCATTGACCTGAAAACAGAGAAGCTTCTGGTGGCCAGGAACTTTCTTGCCCGGAAAACAGAGGCTGGATTTTCACCTGAAGATATATTGTCTTTGCACAACCTAATTGATTCAGACATGTTTCCCTCTCTGAAGGCAACCATCCAAGTTGCCCAAACAGTGCCTGTAAACAGCTGCTCATGTGGAGGGTCCTTTAGTGCGCTGTGTCAAACAATGGGTCAGAAAAGACTTCACAGTCTTGCAGTCATGTCAATTGAAAAAGCTGAGCTTCAGCATCTGAGTCCCAACAAAGTGATAGACTGATTTGCCACCCTTAAAAACAGACAACATTCTTCGATGCCTCCACCCACAAAGTAACTTGCAATTGTAGCCATATTTTGTCTTGTTAATGCTGTAAACATACTGCTACTGTGCAAACCTTGGTTTGTTGTTGTACTGTATTTGAAATACTTTGAAATACTGATCATAAATACTAATAAATAATTACTAATACTAATGAATAATTTCTCAGTCTTTACTAGCTGTTTGCAGATTTTGTACTCACATGCTACGTTTGCTCACATCCTGTGCATCTCCTTGGGGCTAAGCCCCCCCTGCCCTTAAAACCTAGTGACACCTCTGGTGTGATCAATTTAGATTTTCCTTGTTTTCATTGGTTTTAAGTACTGAATTGTTTTTTCAATTTTATTTTTACGAATTTCAATTAAAAATTATCCTTTTTCGGTTGTGTATTATAGCTATTATGCATAATTTTTTGATTGGGTTTTGATTTTTCATAATGGATATATATGTTATTTATTTTTTTTGACATCTTTAATTGTCCATTGTTTACTTGTCCATTGTTTAATAACTGCTACAGAGTATAAGTAATTTATAGTTGCATGTTAAAAATACTTTACATATATATATACTTTTTTTTTTAATAAAGGTCTCGATTTTAAGGTACGATATTGATTCAATCTGATTCCATCTGTTCCGTTACCAATGATTAACACAGTTATGGAAAGCCGTTTGAGCATTTTATCAATATCCTTGATATTGGACTTAAGGTCCATGTACTAGTAAGCTTTTCGTCCTCACTAGTAAGATTTTGCACCCTAATAGAACTACTAGGGAACACTAGTAGAGCGACTGTGTCTTACTAGTAACGTTTTTTACACTACTAATCAAACCCTACTTGTAAACTTCTGTGCTGCACTAGTAATACTACTACTGTCACGCCTCCTGGACCCTACTAATAGCACCAAAACGCCCAATAGTAGCAATAGGCATTTTTGACCTCACTAGTACTACTAGTAAGTACAAAAATGTTCACTAGTTGTACTAGTGAGGTATATTTTACCTTATTAGTACTACTAGTAACAGTGAGAATGCTCACTACTAGTACTCTCGCTACTAGTACTAGTATTCGCACTACTAGTACACAACTGCATACTACTGGTGCGCAACTTCATTCAACTACAAAAGCGTTACAGAAATGTCTTACTAGTTGCATGAAGTCGTGCACCAGTAGTGTGCAATTGTGTACTAGTAGCGTGCTAGGTGCACATTAGTAGTGTATTGTGTCATACTAGTACAGACAAACTCCTTACATGTTAGGTCCAGAGGCTCACTAGTAAGACACACTTTGTTCTACTAGTTACACTAGTAAGAAAAAAATATCTGTCACACAACAGCATTTTTGATATTACTAGTACTACTAGGTGCAAAAGTCCCCCACTAGTGCTACTAGTCTATATTTTGCCACTGACTAGTGCTACTACTTTTGCCTGTTACTACTACTACTAGACATTCTGGCCCACACTAGTAGTACTAGTGAGGTCACAAATGCCGTACTAGTACTACTAGTGGACAGTTTGGTACATACTAGTAGTCCTAGTAACATCATAATAGTCTCACTAGTGTTACTAGCGTACATTCTAGCCATTACTTGTGTACATGTAAGTTGCAACTGAACTACTAGTAGTACTAGTGGACTGCATGCAAATGAAGAAGGTGGGACATGGATTTTGACTGGTGAATGTTCAAACTGTGTGCTTCAGGCCTTAAAGGGGCAGCTCTGATTACCAGAGTGTTTACCAGCAGTGATTTTGGAAGATGTGTCAACTTGTAGCCCAGACAGCTTTATGCCCCTAATTAAGCCCAATGTGACATACATGTAACAACACAGATCTTTGGGAATAAAAAGTGTTATTCTGAAACAAACTTTTTTGAAGAAATATTCTAAGCTAATCTCAAGATAGATAGATTTAGTGGCTAAGATATGCCCAGAGTTATTATTTTAATAGTTTTTGTCCTTACTTTGGACCCCCTAGTAGTACTAGTGGACCTTCGATATCCAATATCAAGGACATCAGATATCCTTGATATCCATGATATCCTTGATCACCGATATCTGATCCTTGATATCACTGTGATATCACTGTGCAAGTAATATTAGTTCTATGGTGTAGGGTTTGCACGCGTACACACAGTAAAGAGCAGGAAATAGTTAACAGATCATTAAGAGACACAATGTAAAAATATTTAATAATGTAATGTAATATTTAGTAATGAGATAAACAAAACCTGAAAGCTAAGACGAGGAAGTATGACGAAGCGTATGTAGCACTTGGCTTTACCATGACTACGGTGGGAGATGAGGAAAGACCAGTGTGTCTACTAAAAATATTGGCAGCAGACAGCATGAAGCCAAATAAGGACATTACCTTTGTGAGACTGGCTTCTGTTGCTGCACTGAAGACCAAGTACAGATCCCAGCTAAACATTGAGCAGGAGCTGAGAGTTGCAGTATCATGCTTCAAACCCCGCTTCGAAAAGCTCTGCACTGCAAAGCGTGCTCATTGTGGCCACTAATCCTGCTTCCTCATTTTGATGAAGGGGAAAAAAAAACAGGACAAATTGTTTTATTCATTTTTGTCTTGTTAATATTGCTGATCAATGAATTTATTATTATTTATTGATGTTTTAATTTGGTATTTATTTATTTTAATGTATTCTTTTGTATTTTTGTATTTACTATTAGGATAAAATTTTTTATGAAAATAATTGAAAATAACTGAGAGGCACTGTACTATCTACACTTCAAAATCGAGTGCCTGTTTACATCACTTTGTACGGTAAAGCGTGTGAGCGGCTTTATGGTGCATTTATGTGCGCCTCGTAAACTCTAATCTATATTGAAGTTGCTTTCTGTTCTTATTTTCATATGTTGAAATACATACATCTGTCATTACACTGTTGTTGTTTTCATGATAAAACAAGCAAAGCTAATTGTCCATTCAGAATCCCATTCATTTCTGCATAGTCAGATTTTTAAAAAATCATAAAAAAAATTAAATAAATAACATATCAAATTGTTTTCTGCAAACTCCACTGGATTCTTGTTCTACGTGTCCCCAGCTACCTCTGTAGAGATTTTCAAGTTATTTTACTGTACCATTTTCTAATAATCAGTACATTTATTCGGGCCTTTGTCTGGTGACATCCCCTCATCTCTATCTCTCACTCCCCTTCTTTCCTTTTAAAGAATGGGGCTTCATATCACCATTTTTGCTTTTCACTCACTTGATGTCCTTGTGTTTTTACTGTGTGTGTGTGTGTGTGTGTCACAGCCTGGCTCTTTGGGCCATGACAAGAACCGGAGTTGCACTGTTTTTAGAAGGTTAGCATTTGTTTATTTAACATGAAACAACAAAGAAACAGATCAATGGTTCAGATAGGATGTGGGCGTCAGTGCTGTCAGTGGTGTATGATGTGCATGAGTGTAAAATGTAGTGAATGTTGTCGAGTGCATCCAACTAAAGAGGAAAAGAAAAGGGTTAACCGACGACATATGACATACCACTCCACGGACGTCTGCTGGGGAGAGAATGAATGAGTTGTCGGCTTATATAATCTCAGGGCACCGGGCCCAGGTGCCTCAATTACCAAGCCCAGCCCACAGACCAAAATCCCACCGGAAGGCCACTGCCTTGACAGCACATAACATAATTCTTATAAGACATCGAGCCCTCCCTGCAGCAGCCCAAATCAACTGGTCATCTCTACCTTTTCTGCTCCTCTTATCAGTCCATCATCTGCCTGCCCACCAGGCTCACCCCAAACTAGTTAGATTTTTTTGTATACCTGCGTGTTATCAGTCAGTGTTGTCAGTGGCAGTCAGTCAGTGTGGTTATCTGTGATTATGTGTTCCTCACTCGTATATGCCCTTTGTTGTTGTTTTTGTTGCAGTGAGCAGGATAAAAAGTAAGGAAGCTAACTCAAACTGTCCAGTTGAGACTTTATCATTAATAATCTTTGCGCTTCATTTAATGAGCTGGAGGAGAGTGAGGACCCTTCCTCAAGCCCATTTCTTGTGTTATCTACAAGTCAGACATTTTGTTAAAGAAAATGTAAACGACTATGTAAAACTCTGAACAGAGCACTCCTTTTTTGCTATAATAAAACAAAAGGTGGGATCTAAACACTTGGTTTCAAAGTTGGTAGCATTATTTTCTAAATTCTCAGTAGTGTCAACAGACCACAAGTCTGCTTGGGAGGCAGATCTAGGTCTGGATCAGGTGTGGAAAGAAGGGATGCAAAGGATCCACTCTGGTTCAATCAGTGCCAGGTTGTAGCTGATTCAATATAAAACCATGAGTAAACCATGAGTAAAATATATGCTGACATTTTCAATGTCTGCGACAGGTGCAGCCAAGAAATAGGGACTCTGGGGCATATGTTTTGGTTCTGTTCTAAGATTCCTTTCTGGCAAGAAATCTTTTCATGGTATTGTAATGTTTATGATGTACAGCTGGAACCTGATGTAGTTTTTGTTCTGGTTGATCTGAAACCTTTCTCTCACTTTCACGCTCTATGCAGAAAACCATTGGATTTGGCACATTGGTGGCAAAAAGGTTAATACTTAATGAGTGGAAGTCAACCGATACTCTCAGCTTCTCCAGATGGCTCAGGGAAATGTTTTCTGGGATACATCTTGAGAGGCTGCAGCAGTATAAGTTTGTCAAACTAGAGACAGATGTACTTTTGGGCTGCGCTTTCTCATCATTCTTTCCTGCTCATTGCTGCTGCAACTGGCAAGGTTTTGTGAATTTATAATTAAGAAGCTGTCATTGCATGAAGTAAGTTTTTGATCATCCAATTATTCAGTCTCTCCCCCAAAAATATTAAATGTACAAAATACCTCCACACTTCTGCACAGTAATGCACATGTTTGATCTTTGTTGGTCTATAGAACAGCCAAGATGACACACCAGTTCACAGATGGAATGAATGCATATGGGAAGCTGTGGGACCTGGTCGTGGACAACTGGGTTGCCTTCCTGCCTTTGTTCACCAACATGCAGCAACCTCCGTCAAAGGCAGCTTTCAAGGCCATCTTCAGTAACAACTACAGCACAAGAGGATCCAACCATAGAGAGGACACCATCTTCTGGGAGATGGTTCTTAACATGATTGAAGGTACATTTCATTCTTTGTTGGAGCTTTAATTATTAGAGCAACAACATGTTGACTAATGGTTTGTTGACTGACATAGAAATGTTGTCATCTGTTAAATTTCAGTTAAATTTACTTCTTTGTTGGCAGACAAAGTGACAGAACTGAGATTTGAAGATCTTCTGATTTTTGTCACTGGAGCAGATGAAGTCCCTGCCCTCAGCTTTCCCAGGAAGCCCTGCATCGACTTCTATGAACAGGAAGCAGGCCAGCGTTGTTTGCCGTATGCATCTACCTGTGCAATGTGCCTTTACCTCCCGAGAGGTATCACAAAGGAGGACAAACTGCATGAGATGCTTTTCCAGGCCACAAAAGACTCAGTGGGATTTTAGTTTAGTTTAGTTCACAACATTAGGAATGCAACGATCATAGATAATGATGGCATGAATGAGGTTATCTACAAAAATGTTGGGAAACTGATTGCCTTTGTTCATTAATTGCAGCCATTGCTGCATCCATAGTCTGAAGATTTGAGTGGTTGTATTATGTTGTTAGAACAAAGTTTTGAATTTCTCTTGTACACACCATATACCTCTCCTTTTGGTCTGCTGCTCCACCCATTGCATTTTGCAGTAGCCACCTCTGTTCAGAGGTCAGGTTAATGGGTGGTTGTGACACACCCACTCTTCGATCAAGGTCCTCATTGCATGCCATGTCTTGCCAAGGCAGCTTCCAGGCTTTCTTCACTGTATGGGTCCTCTCCAAAGACATTGTTGAGAGCCACTGACTCCTGCTCACTGTCAGACAGCATTCCCTCCATCCACATTTGTGTGGAAGAGGTTGATCTGATTTGACCCATATTGAAGAATCACATACACATCATTTTTCAGACATTTTACTTCTGAAGAGATCCAACACTTGACATACAAAATCAAATTACGTGTCATCAACCCAGAAAAGTAGTGCAAATAGGTAGTATACTAATAATATATATATTACCAAACTGTTGGTACAAAAATTGTGGGTAACATTTAACCCTAAACAAAAGAGGTCAGAAACAAAAGAGGTCAGAAACAAGTGTATCTCAATTTTGTGCATATTCATTAAGGGCTTGGAGATATGAAAATTGATCCTGCATGCCCTCAACAGGTGAATCAGTTGAACTGACCGTGCTGAGTGGCACTGCACTGGGTGGTCTGTTGTCATAAGAGTGTGTGAGTGGTGGTGGTGGTGGTGTGTGTGCATGGACCTCTTCCCTGAAATGGCATAATGTAATGTGGTCCCAAACCTTTTCACACAGTTCCAAGTAGAGGGGCACCACTATTCCTTGGCCGCTCCTGCGTCCAGTGTCCACTGCATTCCTGTATTTCCCTCTAATTGCCTTCATTTGGGTTGTCAGATTGCTTGTTATGTCCTCCTTCACATGAGGAAACTTCTCGTTAGTCTCAGATGGGTATTTCTCCAAGAATAGCTCTAACATGTTGACGTACTTGGTTTTGCAAGATTCCCAGTCCACATTTTCATGGGCTTTACTTGCCTTGTAGTCCAGCGCAAGATTAAGGAGCAATTCAACTTCACTATCTGTCCAGACAAACAAACGCTATATTTGTTGTCCACGATGAAAACGATGCTATGTGCACGATGTTATTTTGGAAAACGGAGGGAGGGAAATATTCATTTCCCAATATACCCAGCTACGTTTAAACGTAGCCTGAATAAACTGAGTCGTCTCTGGATCTCTGGTTTAAAAACTACTTGTAGTGCCATTTTATGAGTGTTGTCTTCTGGGTTCAATGTTTGTTCATCTTCAAATGAATAGAACAGTTGGTAGAAGTAGTGCATAACCTGCTGGAAAACATCTCTCCAGAGACGTTCTATCCTTTGATTGTTTACTGAGCGGCCTGTAATGTGGCTTGTTTGTCCCTGCAAAAGGTTCATTAAAAGTGTTCTCCTCTCCGTGGTCCGATCTGACTCTGGAGGGTAACCTGTACAGACAGGTGGCTTTGAAGCTTTCTTGTCTATGCTGCAGTTGATGTAGGTTATTAGTCTGGTGTTGCCATCAATACCAGCATGTGTCACAAAATATAACGGCTAAAATTAAATAATTTAATTACTGTATTTCATTTACACCAATAGATTCATAACTACTCAAAATATTTGTGAAAAATAAGAAAAAAAATTGGAAAATGAATGTGATAACAGACAAAACAAAGCTGGGTTAGCGAGTACAAAAACCTGGACTTATACACAGTGAAATTGAGTCTGTGCTGCCAATTTAATATGACTCCCTAATTCTTCTTTACCACTACAGAAAAAATACAAGAGCTGACCCCTAATTACCGAATGAGACACATATGGCCATCTATGTGCCATAAACTATTAGGAAATGGCACATGGTATGTTCTCCTAGCCACAGTCTGGCTCCATCTCTGGGCTGCAGCAGTTGAATCAATTCGGTTAGGGGTCTGTCGAACTCTTCTTCTTTGTACTACGTCGTAGTCCTAACCCTGATCAGATTATGGGGCCAATGCATACAGTAGACTGCATGGCTGGGGTTAAGACTGCCATAGATTTTCATTTTACAAGTCCCACTTGCTGTCATTTCCTAAATTGTGATCAACTGCGATCAGAATACATGACATGCAATTAAGTTCTATTGATGGAAATCTGGAAATGAAATCAATATGGCTTCTTACATTGGACGTTTTTAAACATGCCTACCCAATACCATTCTTAAATTTAAACTATGAAGTGACAGAATCAGAATGTGTGTGCTTCTACTGGCTGCGGATGCGCTGCGTACAGGCTTCGTCACAGCTGCAGTGTTAGTGAGCCTCCGCAGCAGATACGCAGAGCTCCTATTTTTGCCGGAAACCAGAGCACAACGCAGCAATTCAGCACAGGGCAGATTGTTTAGGACAGGAAGCCATGTGCACAAGCAAAATAAAGCATGCGGTTAATTTTCTCTAATTTTCAAGTATACTCATATTTGTAGAAATGATGGCTGGTTCTTGTCCTTTTGGGCTTAGGGGGAGATAATGGAATTCAGACAGTATCTTCCAAGGTGGAAAGATGAATTTCCCTTTATTTCCCTTTCTTTTGAAATAGCAATTGCCTGCAGTACACCCACCTTCATCTACTTCAGCACACACGACATAAGAAAACAGCACCATGCACCTGGTCCTTTTGGGAAGCCTGATGTGCTCTACACCACACCACCTCCTGGTATTGTAATTTGCAATGCAGTGCTATGTTTTATCCAGTATGCTTGATTGGAGACCTTGTAAAATACCAATAACCGCACCTTACAGGGTTTGTCAACATGTTATGCCCAGTGGAGCCAGATCTCCTTCGCTATGCCAACCACTTCATATGTGTCATGGATGAGCAGTTGCTGGTCTCCAATGACATGTTCTGATGTTTGTGTGGGACCATTCTGGAAGGTGTTTCCACCCACAGTCAATGGCTGCCTGGCTGCTTACATGAAGTTGGTGGATGAATTGATGATGTGGATGAACAGAAGTGGGGCTCAAACACCCTCTATATTTGCAGAGGCAAATGACAAAATTATGTTGAGGGACAGACAGTGAAAACAGGATCCCTCCTGTGGGGGACTTGTGCATGCCCCTTGATGTCATAAAGCTAATGTGTGAGATTTACAGAGACACATTTATTTCATGGTGGATGTCCTTTACATCAGCTTTGGCACCTCAACATAATTCTCTTCACAGCTGCAGGTGTACCTTGGTTGGAGCCTCCAAAAACCTAACAAAAGTTTCCTTCTCCAAGGAGAATGCTTTCATCATATCTGATTGAGTGACAACAAGGAGCTGTCCACGTATGGGACACGTGGAAGATATACTAAAGGATACCAAAACACAGGAGAACATACATCAAGCACAGTGTTTCACAGTGACAATAATCAGCTAATAACTTAAAGGCATACCAGTCAACATTTTTAGGTTAGCAAAGACCATATGTCTTGTCAGTCAACTTAACACACAAAATCACAGCTGGTTTCTTTAAAAAGGATCTGGGGATACAAAAAACAGTCTTGACTGCTAACTTATGCCTTAAAGTTTCAATATTTTTAGCTTCTGGGGCACCAAACTAGTCTAGAAAATATCTGGTTATAAAACACAGTACTTACAAGAGGGCATAATGGGATTTTGTGAGCCTTCACATGCCTTCACATGCTCACTATTTCCCTCCAATGTACTCTTTGGTTTCAAAGAGCTATGACCTATTACAGCCCCTTCACCTGACCCTGACCATTCCATTACCTGATGACTCATCCTCTGCACCTCATCCGCTTCATCTTCCACATCCTCAAAAAACTCATCTACAAAAGAAAACAGCAGAAAAATTAGTAAAATTGGTACATACAGTATAAAAAAATCCCCTGGCGCTATAACATGTAACTATTGTACCATTGTACCAAACTTTATAAAGTCAGTCAGTCAGTCAGTCAGTCGGTGGGCCTTCTTCTACCGGCACCGGCACCTCCCATCTCCTGAAACAGCTGATCCTAATCAATGAAAATAGACAATCCAATAACTGGTCGACTGGACTCCATCAATGCGGATATGAAGCCGATGTGGCTTTAACCGCACGCTAAAAACACTATCACTCTCTCCGTGGCCTCTCCTCTTCCTACCTCTCTCCCACCGGTAACTTGCACTCGTCCTAAATACTCTTCCTGGAGGACAGATTCAAACTCCGCGGGCTGCGGTGGTTTATTTCCATTGGAGTAGGAGTTGAATGTGGGTGGATGACGGAGGTGCGTTTTAATGAAAAGGTGTGTAGCAACGTGATTTAGACTGAGCACGCCACACCATGCATCTAGACAATAAAATAATAAATATCTTGAGACCTACCTGTTTCCAGAGTTTGATCACCCACACTGTTAACTTCTGCAAAAATAACAGACATTTAGTACTAAATAGCTAAAACACTTGTGATATTAACTGTGATACACCCTGTGATACACTTGTCATATTACCCAGTTCTCTTCGTCCAACAAAAAGTGTCCTTTTCCAAGGAGTGGTCATATCAGAAATAGTCCTAAACTCTATAGTGTATTCCACCTTGGACCACCTACTACCATCAGGATGGCAAAGGGTGAAATCACTTTCATCACAATCGTCAGACCAGAACATTTCTCTTGCCATTTTTATGGGATCGTCAAGTCTAATTTCCCTGCATGACAACATGGGGAGGTTGCTCTTCCCAAATGAAACTTTGTGATATTTCCCTGACCTCTTCACAGTCCTTGTCCTCCACTCCATTGGAGCCATTTTAACCGTGTAGGGAAAAAAAAGAATCAATTATGTCTAACACATCTCACTGAGACACAATTTGTTGCTTTATCTAATAGTGCTTATTTAGGGTCAGAAAAGAGTTTTCTTTATGTTTATGACCTGTTTATGGCCTTTATGTTGGACGACTTTGAAGGTGTTTGAAGTGGATACTGTTTTTTCTTGACAGCCTGCGGCTAAACAAACCTTTTGCCTATTGCAAAGGCCTCAGCTGCAGCTGAAATAAACAGACATTCATTTGAGTGCCAAATCCAAGCAAGCCAATATCTTTCTCATTGTGAAAGTTCACTCTGCCCTACAATAGAAATGTTGGTGGTATTAGTGAGTTTCCTGAGGATGATGCTGTTTGGTCTGAGGATGATGCCGTTTTGTCTGAAGATGACAAAGAGACATGAGTGACTTTTAGGCGACTCTGATGCCATTTTGTTTGTGTCTGACACCTGAGTCTGAGATCTGAGGATGCCCTAAAATGAATACCGTACCTAATGTGTTTCTCATCTTAATGCAGGCAATGAAGTGAAAACTAGAGCTCCATCTCTGAAAACCCAGTATTGCAAACTTGTTAAGCCAAAGGCAAGCGGCAGTGGACAGAAACCCCTAACACCAAAACAAAGAGGGATCATGACACACTTGGAGTTCCTAAAGCCCCATGTGATGCATAAGACCACAGAATCAACCTTGAGAGTCAGTGTTTTCAACCAAGTGCAATCCAAGGGACAGTTCACTCAAAAATAAATTCTGTCATGATCTACTCACACTCATAGATTGAAGGATGACGGATGACCCGCACAGTGTGAGCTCTCTGGTTGTGGTTAATGATCACACACACATTTACAGTGTGTGTACATAAATCGTGAGCTTTGGCCGAACATTGTAGATGATTACTCGTACAGTATGTGATGGTATCAACGACAAGATTTTAAAAAATCGTACAGTGTATGCCCGGCTTAATATCGAAGCAAAACAACACATTTTGGCTCTGGTTTTGGCTATGGCCCTGCTTAGGGTACACGACACATTATGGTCACCCCAGAGCAAAACAACCATGATCATCAGGTCCTGGTTCTGAATTCTAAAATCTAAAAATTTTCTAAAAAAAATTCTAAAAGATCGAAGCAAAAGAACAAGTTTTGGTTATAGGGTGACCATGAAGTGTGGTGTACCCGAGGCAGGGCCACAGCCAAGACCAGAGCAAAACAACTGTGATGTCATCAGATCCAGGTTTCTACATTCTAAATTCTGAATTTTAAATTCTGAATTCCAAATTCTGAATCAAACATATATTCTAAATTATTAATTCTAAGAGCAATGCACATAGGATTTTGTGTCACAGTCAGTCTCTGCTCCGCCCACTCCAGTCTCCCGCTTTCCCGCCTTGTGTTTGTAACGCCCTAATTACCTGTGTATTTAAACCCTTGGTTTCCCCTGTCCCAGTGCCAGATTGTTAGTGTACTATGCGACCTACTCTCCAGCGTTTTTCTTGTGTGCCCTTCGGTTTCGACCCCCGCCTGTTTCTGGACCCTGCTCTTGCCTTACCCCTTTGGATTGTTTGCCTGCTTCACCTGACTGATCTCCCGTGTACTGAACCTCTGCCTGGAATTAAAGACTGGTTACCTTCTGTGTCTGCCACCCGAGTCCTGCAGTTGAGTCCTGCCTCCGCGCCTTGTAATAGAACAATCTGGCCAGCCATGGACTCAGCAGACTGACGCTGTGCACGCCGCTGTCCGGGCCCAGGGGACCCGAATTCATCATCAGGAGGAACAACTCTCCGCCGTCTGTGTGATGGTCAACGAGCTCAAGGACCACCAACAGAGTTTCCAGGCCTTGGTGGGAAATGAGGTAGGCCAACTGAAGGCCCAGATCCAGCTGCTGGTGACCCGGCTGGAGGGCCTCTCTGTGCTTCCACCTTTGGTGACAACCCCCGCTGTCCCGACTCCCGCTCCCACTCCATACACTCCGGTGGTCTCGGTTGCTCCAGCTGCTCCTCTGGCTCGACCGGATTGTTTCTCCGGTGAGGCGGGCAAGTGTCGGTCATTTTTGGTTCAGTGTGGCCTACACGCCGGGAGTTTCCCCACCGAGCAGGCTAAGGTGGCCTTCATTATAACCCATCTGTCTGGCAGAGCGGAGGCTTGGGCCACAGCAGAATGGGCGCGGGATTCTCCCATCAGCTACACTCTGAGTGGATTCACGGATGCTCTGAACAAGATCTTTGACTCCACCGCTCCCAGTCGTGAGGCGGCCCAGGCTCTGATGTCGCAACGGCAGGGCAGACGTCGCGTTGCGGACTATGCCATAGAGTTTCGCACACTAGCGGCCGACAGCGGGTGGAACTTGGGTGGAGCATCGCTGTTCGACGCTTTTCTTCATGGTCTCTCCTCCGCCATTAAAGACCTCCTTGCCCCTCTTGATCTTCCCTCCGACCTTGACTCACTTATCGCCCTCGTCATCCGCACCGACAACAGATTGATGGAGAGGGAGAAGGATAGGAGCCGGCATGCCGTAGCATCTCCCGGGCACACAACGCCCTTGTCGGGTTACCGCCACAGCGCTCCAGTGCTGCAGTCCCACCACCAGCTGCGGAGGAGCCCATGCAGCTGGGCAGAGCCCGGCTCTCTCCAGAGGAGCGACAGCGACACCTGCAGGAAGGCAGGTACATCTATTGTGGGGAGTCGGGACATTTTCTCGCGTCCTGTCCAGCAGAAGTCTGGGCTCACCAGTGCTCTCCTCACTCACCCTCACCCAGACTTTTGCCAAATAACGTCCTACAGCGATCTCTCTCGACCTCTCCTGTGCATCGAACTTGTCACCTCCGAGCAGAGGGCTGCTCATCCAGCATTGGTGGATTCTGGCGCAGACGCTAATCTCATGGACCAGCAGGTGGCGGAGTGTCTGGGCCTTGAAGTAATCCCTCTGTCCGAGCCACTGGAAGCCACTGCCCTGGATGGTCGCCTGCCGGGTGTCTCATCGTACTCGACCTGTGCGGCTCAACATAAACGGTAACCATTCTGAGCTCATCAGTTTTCATGTTTTCCGGTCGTCTCTGTAACCAGATTCTCGGGTTACCTTGGCTTATTAAGCATAATCCCCACATTGATTGGTCCACGGGCAGAGTGTTAAAATGGGGAGAAGACTGCTTCCTCACCTGTACTCCATCCGTCTGTGCTGTCAAGTCTGTAGTAAGTTCCAAGGCCCCTGCACCAGATGCCACCTCCTTGCCCGGTTACGCCCACACTGAGCCTCCGGATCTGACCAGCGTTCCCCTGTTACCACAACCTGCACGACGTATTCAACAAGACCCAAGCTATGTCTCTGCCCCCTCACCGCCCATATGACTGCGGTATCGATCTCCTCCCAGGGACCTCTCCACCCAAGGGTCAGCTGTATTCTCTCTCCCCGCCAGAGAGGGAGGCCATGCAGCAGTACATCGACACCTCATTGAAAGCTGTCTTCCTCCCCTGCTGGTGCTGGCTTCTTCTTTGTGGAGAAAAAGGATAAATTGCTCCGACCCTGCATCGACTATTGCGGCCTGAACGACATCACCATAAAGAACAGGTACCCCCTTCCTTTAATCTCCTCAGCATTCGAACTTTTGAAGGGGGCTAAGATCTTCTCTAAGCTGGATCTTAGAAATGCCTACCATCAAGTGAGGATCAGAATTTCTACAGGAAATTCATTAGGAACTTTAGTACTATGGCTGCGCCTTTGCATGCACTAACTTCTCCTCATGCCAAGTTTCAGTGGTCCTCCCAGGCTGAGTCTGCCTTTCAACAGCTTAAGGACAGGTTCAATTCAGATGGCAAGCTCCAACCCTGTGCTTTCCTTTCCCGAAAACTCTCCCCAGCGGAGAGGAATTACGACGTGGGTGACCGGGAACTGTTGGCCGTCAAGGTGGCGTTGGAGGAATGGCGACACTGGCTGGAGGGAGCTGAGCAGCCGTTTTTGGTATGGACCGATCACAAGACTCTGGAGTACATCAGAGCAGCGAAGCATCTCAATTCCAGACAAGCCCAGTGGGCACTCTTCTTTAACAGATTTAACTTCACGCTGTCGTACCGTCCAGGTTCTAAGAATGCTAAACCTGATGCCCTCTCCAGGATGTTTGATCCTGACCCCAGTCCTAAGACACTCTCCACAATTCTCCCATCCTCTTGTGTAGTGGGAGCAGTTACTTGGGCTATTGAGAAGAGAGTGAGGGAAGCCTCTGCTAACAACCCTGCTCCGGCAGGTTGTCCACAAGATCGTCTCTTTGTGCCTGTTCCTTTACGTCCTCAGGTGATCCATTGGGCCCACACTTCACGAGTCACCTGCCATCCAGGGACTGCTCGGACCATATTTATAATCAAGCAGCGCTTCTGGTGGTCGGCAATGGAGAAGGAGGTGAGAGAATACGTGGCAGCCTGTCCTATCTGCACGAGGAACAAGGTCTCCCGGCAACCGCCAGCGGGTTTTCTGCAACCCCTCCCGGTACCCCCATCGTCCCTGGTCTGACATCTCATTGGACTTTGTCACAGGTTTGCCTCCATCTGAGGGTAACACTACCATCCTTACTATCGTGGACAGGTTCTCTAAGCACTTTGTGCCCCTTCCCAAGTTACCCTCGGCCAAAGAAACCGCAGTGATCCTATTGCATCATGTTTGTCGCCTTCATGGTTTCCCCAGGGATGTGGTGTCGGATCGCGGTACACAGTTCGTGTCCCGGTTCTAGAAGGCGTTTTGCACTCTCATAGGAGGCACTGTCATCATATCCTCGGGGTTCCACCCGCAGTCCAACGGACAGACTGAGAGGCTCAATCAAGAGTTGGAGACGGGTCTTCGCTGCCTAGTCTCCCAGAACCAGAGATCCTGGAGCAAGCACCTCATATGGGTGGAGTATGCACACAACACGCTTCCTAGCTTCTCCTCTGGTCTCTCTCCTTTCCAGTGTGCATACGGTTACCAGCCGCCGTTGTTCCCGGAGTCTGAGGTGGAGGTGGGGGTTCCGTCTGCCCAGGCACTCATCCGCTGCTGCAAGAAGATCTGGGCTGGGGCCCTTTACATGCTACTCCGGAGTGCTGTCCGTAGCAACAGGGCAGCAGATCGGCGCTGGACACCAGCTCCTTCATATCGACCCGGGGACCAGATTTGGCTATCGACTCGGGACCTGCTGCTGAGGGTGGAGATCCGGAGACTGGCTCCTCGGTTTGTCGGACCCTTCCCTGTCTCCAAGGTCATCAACCCCGCCGCAGTTCGCCTTCGGCTCCCCAGGTCCATGAAGGTGCATCCCATATTTCACGTCAGTCGCCTGAAACCGGTTAAAGAGAGTCCTCTGGTCCCAGCCTCCAGACCCCCACCACCCCCCGGGTTGTTGATGGAGGTCTGGTATACACAGTTAAGCGGCTGCTGGCGGCTCAGAGGAGGGGCCGGAGATATCAGTATCTGGTGGACTGGGAGGGGTACGGTCCAGAGGAGCGGTCATGGGTGCCGGCCAGCTAGATTGTTATGTACCATAAGTCGTCACTATAGGAGGAGAAGAAGACACCGGAGAATGGGTGTGAGATCTAAACAGAGGGGGCAGACTGGTCGGCATGCTGCATGTTAACCACTACCCATCCACCTGGGATGGACTGCGTCGGTCCTGAACAGGGAGAAATGGCTCCAAACGAGATTAAAGTTATCAATAAAACTTATGTTTCAGGCTCTGCAGGCGGACTGGAGCCAGGTGTTGAGGCTGAGGATTCTGCTAAAATGCCCTGGTCCACGGGCAAGTGTTGGGAGGGGACCACTGATAAAAACTCCGTGTAGTGGCTGGAGAGGCTCAGCGAGGGGGAGAGGTGGCCCCGTTCAAGTCCCCTTTGTGGTTTCGTGCAACCACACCAGCCCAGGACGACTGATGGTTAGGTGTCGAGCAGGAGGAGGGCCGTGGACAGGTGGCGGGATCCCACGCAACTGTGTCATGGAGGGTTGTGCTGAGCAAGGCCAACTTTTTGGACTGACCGATTGCCACGTCCATGAAGCTGGACAGTAGTGAGTTCTTTTTTTGCAGTTCATCGGAGAGGCGTCAGATGTCATCCTTAAGGTCAGCGATTTTTTTGTTTGCTTTCATCAGCAGTATATCGTCCTCACAGGGTGAAGCTGGCATGGTTAGTTTGCTCATCATCATCCTTACACAGCTGTACTGTCCGAGTAAGACTCAAAAGTTGACAATAAAATAAGAACTTTAGAACACAGTTTAGTTGAAATAATCCAGCGAACAGTGACAGCGTTAAAAGCAGTAAAAGAGCTGGGGTAGAGCGCCGGGGTAGTGTAGTGGTTAGCGCTGCAGCGTCATGAGGACGTGATAATCCATGATGATCATGAGGCAAGCAAGGTATGCTAATGCTAATGTTAATCAGCTGTTAACAGTCCTTATGTATATTTCAGTATATGTTTAACTGTTTGTGTTTGTTACCTTGTTATTAGGACTTATTCTATTTTATCTGTATTTTGTTATGCAGACCACAACAGGATAAAATCAGCTAACTAACTGGGAAAAGTCTGTATCCATGTCTTTTACTGGGGACACACCTCATATCTTAAACCAACTCTAAACCACTTTTCTCCTGGAGACAACCCCTTCTATGCCCCTCCTATAGTATTTCATCGATCTCTTCTAAGATTACAGCTGCATATGAAGTGCATTTGAAGTGCATATTTGTATTGGTCATTTCAAGACTTGAAATGACCCTTCTCTTTGTGAAGTCTTAATATTTGTTGACTTTGACACATCCAAGGGTCTGATACCACATAAAAAATCTCCCACATCAGATCATTTTATATTAAAAATCAGCCATTTTACGTTCTATAAAGGTATTAAAAACCAAATAAAATTTCCAAATTGCAGTATTTTTGAAAAGAACCGAGGCTGTGTGAAAGATCTGTGTCTATCTGATATACATTTAGAGCTTTACTTTTATAGAGGACATTTATGTCCTTAAGGGCCTAAGAGGGTGCCTTTTTCGCACACAATATTATTTTATGTAAATTATTAAAGTTTATATGACATTAAGTTTCCTGGGCAAAAATCATGCCATTTGAGGTCATATGGTGAAAGTTATGGGAAAAAAAATGAGTGATTTTTTTAAGCTGCACCCAAGTCATACCATCGTATCCATTGTAGCGACTGAGAACTTTAATCCCTGAAGTGATAGCACGGGAAGAGATGTGAAAACTATGCATCTGTTTTTTTGTTTTTTTTCTGTTTCAATTTTTTGTTTCAGCAGCAGGAGTGTAATATGCATTACAGAAATACAATAGAGGAAGGAATAAAATAAAATATAAATAAAAAAAAAAAAAAAAAATTCAATTTCAATTTCAGTTCAACTTACTTAATATTTGAGTCAACAGACTGCAACAGACTGTATTGCTACCATCTCCACTACAGCTTTGTTGGTTAATGACTTATTGCTGCTGTGCATCTGTGTCTCTCTACCTCTATCACAGGTTCCACTGCTACTGCAATCACTTTACCATTTATTGTAATTCATTGTAATTGTACGACATGTTTGTGTTGATTGTTCTGTAAATGTGACATCCATTGCACGTCTGTCCATCCTGGAAGAGGGATCCCTCCTCTGTGGCTCTTCCTGAGGTTTCTTCCACATTTTTTCCAAAGGAGATGTAACTACCTCCACAATTTGCTTTTACCTCCTGTAGACCACGTCCATACTCTGTCCTCTGTCTTATTGGGTCTGACATGCCTCACCTGCTGATGCCTGTAGAGCCAGTGCATTTTGGACCACCAGGTGGACCCATCGCAGTCCACACTAAACTTGGCTGTTGGCCATTCAAGGCCCCACCAACATGGATCAAATTACTACATATGGACAACAGTGTCTACTTATGACAACAGTCTCACCGACCACTGACCTCCTATCAAATGTAGAGCGCCTCTGGCAGATTGACATGCTTCCTTACACCAACACAAAGCAGGTGACCCGCTCAAAGCAGGATGCAGCAGGCCATAAAGCTGCTCCAGACATCCACCATGAGGATCGATGTTGACGGCATACAGAGATATGCCACTCCGCTACTTTGCCAACCCAACATCCCATTCTCAAGGCCCCAAAAGAAGCAGTATTGCCATGTCTCAGAAGCACAGAGTGGAGACTCACCAAAGACCCAGACCGTGTCATGATCTACTGCCAAGAGACTGGAGAAGATGGGTTATGTAGCAGTAGTCCCACCTGAGGTACCCCAGAACTCTGGTACATAGCTCACCAGATGATAAGACACAATGGCAAAGACAGGATAGTCTTCAATTGCTCGTTCCAGTACAATGTGCAGTCCCTCAATACCTTCTCCCTGGACCCACACTTGGTCCATCCCTATTAGGCATCCTCATTGGATTTTGCCAGTATCCTGTTGCTGTGAGTGGTGACATTAAGAGCATGTTCCACCAAATACACCTTTTGCAAACAGACAAACCAGTCCTGTGCTTCATCAGGCTAAATATGCAAAGAAATGAAGAGCCCAACATTTATGAGTGGCAGGTCCTGCCATTAGGCACAACATGCAGTCCCTGTTGTGCTATCTATGCCCTACAACAGCACATCCGTGACAATTGAGAGCCCAAGAGCAACCTAACTGAGTGTGTTGAGCAGTCCTTCTATGTCGTCATATATGCCTCCAAAGCACACAGTCCAGATCGGCAGCTTCAAGATACGCCAGTGGGCCAGTAACATGCCAGCCGCCATCGAACATCTTCCACACAAAGCCAGATCAGAGAACAGTGATTTGTGGCTTTCTTAAACTAGTACAGACATAGCCAACACTGGGTTTATGTTGGGACTGCCTACAAGACTCCTTGGTACTCCCTTGGTACAAACACAAACCCATGGTGCCTATTTAACCCACAATGAGGAACATCTACAAGGTCAATATGACCCTTTAGGCTACATCGTACCATTTACGACAAGTGCTTGTTCAAGATCTTTGGAAAGAACAAATTGGTTGGGATGAACCAATCCGGCCAGAGTCTACAAGACAGATAGCTCAATTGGGAACAAGAAATTCCTGATCTGATCCAGAATTTCCCAGATGTTATGCACCAACGTCTGCAGATGCACCAACATCCAGAGATCTCCACATAGTTTGCGACGCTTCTGAGAAAGCATACGGGTTCGTTGCATACTTACGGACAGAAGAAGCCCCTCATGTCTGTTTTTCATAAATTAATATTTGTCAGATGTTTTTCTCGTTATTGCCTCACAGGGGCAGTATGCTAATGCTAATGTTAATCAGCTGTTAACACCTACCTAAGGAAGTGCAACTCCCTCACTTTTTGCTGTATACAATTTTAATTGTGTTTCTGGTTTACTATTTTGGATACTAAGGAGAGAATAATCATTAATTAAATGTACTCCCAAAAACACTGAAAATGGGGAATAGTGCATGTGGTTTGTCACCTGTTTCCAATCCTTTGTGCTTCTGGGCATGGGTGTAAAGAGGGAGAACACCTCTATAGGTACCCTTTTAAGGAGGCTAAAGGGGTGGAAATATTTCAGTTAATTAGTTAATTGTTAATTAGTTCTGAATGCACTGTATTTTTTGGTTGTCTTGCAGAATTTAATGTGCATTTGTTGGGACAAAGAATTAAAGAAATGTGTGTTTATATGTTGTTGTTTTTTTTATTTTATTAATCATGTCCATTCTCCCTTCCACAAATCTACTCTGATAGGCTGATGTGAACTGGAGAGAAGGCCTATCAGAGTATATATAGGTGGAGGTTTTTTGTGTGGGGGAGGCTATCAGGAGAGCAGTACCGCTTTTGTCTTTGTTAAAAGACCATCTTTGTTTGATAAGAAAATAAAAATCAACCTGTTTTTCGGCACACCTCCTGGCCAGCCTGGTGTTTTTGTAATCCTGCATCTCTCTCTACAACAATTGGTGGCAGCTGTGGGATCTTTCACGCCTGTAAAGAGTCAGTGGCGAAACCCTGAGTAAATGAAAGGTGTAGGATGTGGAAGAGGTAGAAGAAAAGCCACCCTGGCTGGAAAAGACAATGGAAGTTGGGCCACCACCAATGGAGCCCCAGCTGGTGAGAAGAACCAGTGGAGCAACCTAAGGTGGCTATGGTCACTGGTGACGGTGAAGAGCTCTCTGAAATAAATTTTTTTTGAAGAGATGAGAGGGTTCATGCATCCTGAAAGACTCCCTCCTCATCAAGCTCAAGGGCCCAACTCCCTTTCACAGCAGCTTCCAGGTCAGTATCAAGAACAGGCTCCCCCACCAACCCATGCTGCAGGACGCGATCTTAGAATACCTGATTTCAAAGAAGGTGAAGACCCAGAGAGATTCTTTGTTTGGTTTGAACCAATAGCCAGAACATGGGGATGGCAGCCAGTTGAGTGGGCAGCCAGAGTGGTCACATTATTGACTGGAAAAGCACTTGAGGC
Organism: Nibea coibor; assembly: GCA_023373845.1. Classification (NCBI taxonomy): domain Eukaryota; kingdom Metazoa; phylum Chordata; class Actinopteri; family Sciaenidae; genus Nibea; species Nibea coibor. Next base: position 323,661 of record CM041722.1, read on the forward strand.
TTATGCGGGCTTACTCTCCCTGTAATCCCGCTAATAAAACCTCCCTGGCAAATCCCTGACAATTTCAGAGAAAGCCAGATGAATGACTCATCAATCTCAACCTCTTTTTGCTCAGGTACATGTACTGGAAGAGAACCAGGAAGCAGACTCAGGGGGGTTGCGTAGTGTTATTGGGGATCCATTCATCATAAAAGACAATCTTTTGTATTTGGCTGACATACCCTGACTTGTTCCAAAAGAGTTAGGACAGAGTTTAGGGCAGACCAAGAATGCATTGCTCAATGCTTCTATTGACCAGATTTGTACAAAGAAGTACTAGAATACTGTAAAACATGCCATGAATGTCAGATTGTAGCACCCAGCAAAGTTTCAGACAGAGCCCACTTACAACCATTACCCATCATGAGTGTTCCATATGACAGGATAGCAATCGATATAATTGGTCCCTTGCCAAAAAGTAGTAGTGGACACAAATTTTCCCTCGTCATATGTGACTATGCGACCAGATATCCTGATGTCTATCCTCTGCGTTCATTTGAATTCAAACATATAGTTCGGTGTTTAGTGGAGTTGTTCTCTAGAGTTGGCATCCCAAATGAGATCTTAACAGACCAGGGTACAAACTTTATGTCCCATCTTATGAAGTCACTGTATTCCCAACTTGGTGTAAAAGGGATAAGAACAACTGGAGATGCTGAAGGACAACTGGGTGGCTGGTGAGGCGACACCAAGGACAACCAACATCATCTCCTACATTCTGCAGATGAGCGATAAACTGGAAAGTTATAGACAAAAAAAGCAAAGAACACATGCAAGATGCGCAACATAAACAGAAGGTATGGTACAACAAACATGCTCGTGACAGAGAACTGAAAATTGGTCAAAAAGTTTTGCTACTGCTTCCTACAGGACCCAGTAAGTTACTCGCTAAGTGGCAAGGCCCTTATTCTGTTACCAGAAAAGTGGGACCTGTAACATATGAAATTTCCTGTCCTGACAAACCTAAGTATAGACAATTACTTCACGTAAACCTGTTGAAGGAGTACCAGGAAAGAAACAACCCGGACACAGGTGGAGAGCATGTCCATCACTATTCTCAGAAAAACCGGGACGTACTGATGTGATAACCCACAAAATTGTTCTGAAGGACTCTAAACCTGTCCGCCTGAAGCCTAACCGAGTTCCAGAACGATTGATGGAACCACTGAGAAAGGAAGTCCAGATGCTTGACCTGCGATCATTGAGCCATCTAGGAGTGAATGATAAAATTCTATTGTGCTTGTTCCCAAAAAAAATTTCCACTCAACCACGGTTCTGTTCTGATATGAGGAAACTGAACACTATTTCCTGTTTTGGTGATTATCCTATGCCACGTATTGATGAGCTGTTGGAAAGGCTGGGAAAAGCCAAATATATAGGATAGATTAAATCAGCTAGCTAACTGGGAAATATCTGTATCTGTGTCTTTTACTGGGGACACACCTCGTATCTTAAGCCAACTCCACTTTACTCCTGGGCCCGGTATTTCAAAACTGATCTGACAGGATTATCCTGGTCGGATTGGATTAAATCCAGATCTGATCTAAAAACTGGGTATTTCAACACAGATTCAGATAATCCTGATCCTGAAGATCAGAACCCTGATCTGGTGATCCAATCCTCCCTTGAATCCAGGTAAAAGGCTGGATTTGGGTATTTCAAAAGTTAAGGCAGATACCTGGATCAACTTGATACCAAAATTTCAGGATTATTTGGATCCCACCTCAGAGGTGGATTTCACTTAGACTGACAAAGTCTCAGCTCCACTTCTCCTAGATATTGTTACTCAAAGTGTCCATTACAGTTAATCTAAAGTGTTAGTGTTTTATTTTTAAATAATTAAAGTAGCTTAAATGGAAGAAATTCAAAGCAGAGTGAAATATTTTTGACCACTTTCTGAAACTGTTGAAAATACGAGTAACAAGTTTAGTTTTCATATCATGTTTAGTGTTCATATCATGCTGCATATTGAAGCACTTTACAAGCATTTAAGATTTACATCCTTCTGATTAAATGAAGACAAATTTGACTTCAGTCAGAAGCTTAAAATGCACAATGTTTGGAAATGAAACATGAAACATGCAGCGATGTATTTCAGTGTTTGGGTACAAACTGATTATTTGACTTCATCAAATCAGATGCTATTTTGACATAATGACCATAATTAAGTTTAGTGAGAGCCTTCTATATATATGGCAGAATTGTGTCACTGGCAAAGCTATATACCATAAAAGTAATGCAGTTACAATTTCAAGCAGTTTCAAGCACTTTATTCAAAATCCAATAACTTAATCTTAAATGTACAATTAAAGCGTTTCCAAGGATTTCCAGGGGTTGTCCTTAACAGCTGAGTGGTCCATGGCTGTGAGTGGACTCTGAAAGTAGAAGACAGAGAAGGTGTATGAGTATATCTTTGTTTATGACATCAGCAGCAGCATCACTGTAGCATCCTGACACTTCAGAATGAACCGTATAGTTAATACTCGTACTCTGTAACGTTACGTTACCAAAGTACTGCAGAAGCCTGGTCTGTACACATGGAGCCTATGACTTAACGCTAATAAACTCTGAACAGGTTGATGTTAGTTTGAAGAGTTAACGTATGATGTACGTCAGATTAGTTCCCTTTCAAGTTAAACCATGACAGCTAAATTCATCAACAAAGCCAGCTACCTCGCGAGCTGCTTAACACAGAAGTCAATGGAGCCGGTGTTCCGTATTAACTTGTGACCACGTTAACTGGCGACCGTCAGCCAAATGCGTCTGTGGTTGTCGTAGATACAACAGATGTTGAAAACAGCAAAAAGGATGACGTAGCTGTCCTCGTAGGCGCCTCTTTTTTACTTTCTTACCCGTTAGCGTTGCAATGTCAAAGAAACAGACCTGGCTCGTCCTTGCAGTTTGTGTGCATTTGTGTGACTACATCATTTGGTCCGTCTGGTTTGAAACATCGCCTGTGTTTGTAATCAGGAAGAGATAAGAGCTAAGTCTCTAATTACTCTCTAATAAAAAAAAAAATCTTGAATACATTTTCTGGTAAAATAACATATATAGCAGACAGACAGACTGCTGTCTCTTTTTAACTCGGGATGGATGACCACGTTAACTTGTGACCACACCTGGCTCTGCTCCTGCTAAAGTCTCTAATAAATCTCTAATACAAATATATACGTCCATGTACATCTGTGGAGCCTGCCTGAGTAAACGTGTGACCACACAGACACACACACTCACCTTCCAGGGGAAAATGCCCATTTTGTGTTGTAATGGTCCTTTACAAAAATTCCAAGCTGCCCTGTGAGCTCAGATCTTTATATTATGAAGCTCTAGAATCAGATCAAGTCATATTTAGGCAGAAATCACCTTTCATTAACTATGTTTGGCCTTCAATCAATTTATGGCAGGTGAAAATGCCAATTTTCAGAAGGTGAAAATGCCCATTTTGTGTTGTAATGGTCCTTTACAAGAATTCAAAGCTGTCCTGTTAGCTCAGATCTTTATATTATGAAGCTCTAGAATCAGATCAAGTCATATTTAGGCAGAAATCAATTTTCATTAACTGCGTTTGGCCTTCAATCAATGTTCAGCAGGTGAAAATGCCCATTTTGTGTTGTAATGGCCCTTTACAAGAATTCCAAGCTGTCCTGTGAGCGCAGATCTTTATTTTATGAAGCACTAGAATCAGATCAAGTTATATTTAGGCAGAAATCACCTTTCATTAACTGTGTTTGGCCTTCAATCAATTTTTGGCAATTGAAAATACCCATTTTGTGTTGTAATGGTCCTTTACAAGAATTCCAAGCTGTCCTGTGAGCTCAGATCTTTATATTATGAAGCTCTAGAATCAGATCAAGTCATATTTAGGCAGAAATCAACCTTCATGAACTGCACTTGGCCTTCAATCAAATTTTGGCAGGTGAAAATGCCCATTTTGTGTTGTAATGGTCCTTTACAAGAATTCCAAGCTGTCCTGTGAGCTCAGATCTTTATATTCTGAAGTTCTAGAATCAGATCAAGTCATATTTAGGCAGAAATCAACCTTCATGAACTGCATTTGGCCTTCAATCAATTTTTGGCAGGTGAAAATGGCAATTTTGTGTTGTAATGGTCCTTTTACAATAATTCCAAGCGGTCCTGTGAGCTCAGATCTTTATATTATGAAGTTCTAGAATCAGATCAAGTCATATTTAGGCAGAAATCAACCTTCATGAACTGCGTTTGGCCTTCAATCAAATTTTGGCAGGTGAAAATGGCCATTTTGTGTTGTAATGGTCCTTTTACAATAATTCCAAGCTGTCCTGTGAGATCATATCTTCATATTATGAAGCTCTGGAATCAGATCAAGTCATATTTAGGCAGAAATCACATTTTATTAACTGCGTTTGGGCTTCAATCAATTTATGGCAGGTGAAAATGCGCATTTTGTGTTGTAATGTTCCTTTACAATAATTCCAAGCTGTCCTGTGAGATCATATCATCATATTATGAAGCTCTAGAATCAGATCAAGTCATATTTAGGCAGAAATCACCTTCATTAACTGCGTTTGGCCTTCAATCAATTTATGGCAGGTGAAAATGCCTTCAATCAATTTATGGCAGGTGAAAATGCCCATTTTGTGTTGTAATGGTCCTTTACAAGCATTCCAAGCTGTCCTGTGAGCTCAGATCTTTGTATTATGAAGCTCTAGAATCAGATCAAGTCCTATTTAGGCAGAAAACATCTTTTATTAGCCGCATTTCGCCTTTAATCAATTTTTGGCAGGTGAAAATGCACATTTTGTGTTGTAATGGCCCTTTTCAAGAATTCCAAGCTGTCCTGTGAGCGCAGATCTTTATATTATGAAGCTCTAGAATCAGATCAAGTCATATTTAGGCAGAAATCACCTTTCATTAACTGCATTTGGCCTTCAATCAATTTTTGGCAATTGAAAATGCCCATTTTGTGTTGTAATGGTCCTTTACAATAATTCCAAGCTGTCCTGTGAGCTCAGATCTTTGTATTATGAAGCACTAGAATCAGATCAAGTCATATTTAGGCAGAAATCACCTTTCATTAACAGCATATGGCCTACAATCAATTTTTGGCAGGTGAAAATGCACATTTTGTGTTGTAATGGTCCTTTACAAGAATTCCAAGAGGTCCTGTGAGCTCAGATCTTTATATTATGAAGCTCTAGAATCAGATCAAGTCATATTTAGGCAGAAAACACCTTTTATTAGCCGCGTTTCACCTTTAATCAATTTTTGGCAGGTGAAAATGCGCATTTTGTGTTGTAATGGTCCTTTACAATAATTCCAAACTGTCTCGTGAGCTCAGATCTTTATATTATGAAGCTCTAGAATCAGATCATGTCATATTTAAGCAGAAATCAACCTTCATGCACTGCATTTGGCCTTCAATCAATTTTTGGCAGGTGAAAATGCCCATTTTGTGTTGTAATGGTCCCTTACAAGAATTCCAAGCTGCCCTGTGAGCTCAGATCTTTATATTATGAAGCTCTAGAATCAGACGAAGTCATATTTAGGCAGAAATCACCTTTCATTAACTGCATTTGGCCTTCAATCAATTAATGGCAGGTGAAAATGCCTTCAATCAATTTTTGGCAGGTGAAAATGCCCATTTTGTGTTGTAATGGTCATTTTACAATAATTCCAAGCTGTCCTGTGAGATCATATCTTCATATTATGAAGCTCTAGAATCAGATTAAGTCATATTTAGGCAGAAATCACCTTTCATTAACTGCGTTTGGCCTTCAATCAATTTTTGGCAGGTGAAAATGCCTTCAATCAATTTATGGCAGGTGAAAATGCCCATTTTGTGTTGTAATGGTCCTTTAAAAGCTTTACAAGAATTCCAAGCTGTCCTGTGAGCTCAGCTCTTTATATTATGAAGCTCTAGAATCAGATGAAGTCATATTTAGAAGGCAGAAATCATTAAGGCAGAAATCAACCTTCATGAACTGCATTTGGCCTTCAATCAATTTATGGCAGGTGAAAATGCCTTCAATCAAATTTAGGCAGGTGAAAATGCCCATTTTGTGTTGTAATGGTCCTTTACAATAAATCCAAACTGTCCCGTGAGCTCAGATCTTTATATTATGAAGCTCTACAATCAGACCAAGTCATATTTATGGAGAAATCACCTTTTATTAACTGCGTTTGGCCTTCAATCAATTTATGGCAGGTGAAAATGCCTTCAATCAATTTTTGGCAGGTGAAAATGCCCATTTTGTGTTGTAATGGTCCTTTACAATAATTCCAAGCTGTCCTGTGAGATCAGATCTTTATATTATGAAGCACTAGAATCAGATCAAGTCATATTTAGGCAGAAATCAACCTTCATGAACTCCATTTGGCCTTCAATCAATTTATGGCAGGTGAAAATGCCCATTTTGTGTTGTAATGGTCCTTTACAAGAATTCAAAGCTGTCCTTTTAGCTCAGATCTTTATATTATGAAGCTCTACAATCAGATCAAGTCATATTTAGGCAGAAATCAACCTTCATGCACTGCATTTGGCCTTCAATCAATTTTTGGCAGGTGAAAATGCCTTCAATCAATTTTTGGCAGGTGAAAATGCCCATTTTGTGTTGTAATGGTCCTTTACAAGAATCCCAAGCTGTACTGTGAGCTGAGATCTTTAAATTATGAAGCTCTAGAATCAGATCAAGTCATATTTAGGCAGAAATCAACCTTCATGAACTGCATTTGGTCTTCAATCAATTTTTGGCAGGTGAAAATGCCCATTTTGTGTTGTAATGGTCCCTTACAATAATTCCAAGCTGTCCTGTGAGCTCAGATCTTTCTATTATGAAGCTCTAGAATCAGATCAAGTCATATTTAGGCAGAAATCACTTTTCATTATCTGCGTTTGGCCTTCAATCAATTGTTGGCAGGTGAAAATGCCTTCAATCAAATTTTGGCAGGTCAAAATCCCCATTTTGTGTTGTAATCGTCCTTTACAAGAATTCAAAGCTGTCCTGTTAGCTCAGATCTTTATATTATGAAGCTCTAGAATCAGACCAAGTCATATTTAGGCAGAAATCACCTTTCATTAACTGTGTTTGGCCTTCAATCAATTTATGGCAGGTGAAAATGCCCTCAATCAAATTTAGGCAGGTGAAAATGCCCATTTTGTGTTGTAATGGTCCTTTACAATAAATCCAAACTGTCCCGTGAGCTCAGATCTTTATATTATGAAGCTCTAGAATCAGACCAAGTCATATTTATGCAGAAATCACCTTTCATTAACTGCGTTTGGCCTTCAATCAATTTATGGCAGGTGAAAATGCCTTCAATCAATTTTTGGCAGGTGAAAATGCCCATTTTGTGTTGTAATGGTCCTTTACAATAAATCCAAACTGTCCCGTGAGCTCAGATCTTTATATTATGAAGCTCTAGAATCAGATCCATTCATTTTTAGGCAGAAATCACATTTTATTGACTGCGTTTGCCCTTCAATCAATTTTTGGCACGTGAAAATGCCCATTTTGTGTTGTAATGGTCCTTTTACAATAATTCGAAGCTGTCCTGTGAGCTCAGATCTTTATATTATGAAGCTCTAGAATCAGATCAAGTCATATTTAGGCAGAAATCACCATTCATTAACTGTGTTTGGCCTTCAATCAATTTATGACAGGTGAAAATGCCTTCAATCAAATTTTGGCAGGTGAAAATGCCCATTTTGTGTTGTAATGGTCCCTTACAAGAATTCCAAGCTGCCCTGTGAGCTCAGATCTTTATATTATGAAGCTCTAGAATCAGACCAAGTCATATTTAGGCAGAAATCACCTTTCATTAACTGCGTTTGGCCTTCAATCAATTTATGGCAATTGAAAATGCCCATTTTGTGTTGTAATGGTCCTTTTACAATAATTCCAAGCTGTCCTGTGAGCTCAGATCTTTATATTATGAAGCCCTAGAATCAGATCAACTCATATTTAGGCAGAAATCACCTTTCATTAACTGCGTTTGGCCTTCAATCAATTTATGGCAGGTGAAAATGCCTTCAATCAATTTATGTTAGGTGAAAATGCCCATTTTGTGTTGTAATGGTCCTTTACAATAATTCCAAACTGTCCCGTGAGCTCAGATCTTTATATTATGAAGCCCTAGAATCAGATCAACTCATATTTAGGCAGAAATCACCTTTCATTAACTGTGTTTGGCCTTCAATCAAATTTTGACAGGTGAAAATCCCCATTTTGTGTTGTAATGGTCCTTTACAAGAATTCAAAGCTGTCCTGTTAGCTCAGATCTTTATATTATGAAGCTCTAGAATCAGATCAAGTCATATTTAGGCAGAAATCAACCTTCATGCACTGCATTTGGCCTTCAATCAATTTTTGGCACGTGAAAATGCCTCCAATCAATTTTTGGAAATTGAAAATGCCCATTTTGTGTTGTAATGGTCCCTTACAAGAATTCCAAGCTGCCCTGTGAGCTCAGATCTTTATATTATGAAGCTCTAGAATCAGACCAACTCATATTTAGGCAGAAATCACCTTTCATTAACTGCTTTTGGCCTTCAATCAATTTTTGGCAGGTGAAAATGCCTTCAATCAATTTTTGGCAGGTGAAAATGCCCATTTTGTGTTGTAATGGTCCTTTACAAGAATTCAAAGCTGTCCTGTGAGCTCAGATCTTTATATTATGAAGCACTAGAATCAGATCAAGTCATATTTAGGCAGAAATCAACCTTCATGAACTGCATTTGGCCTTCAATCAATTTATGGCAGGTGAAAATGCCCATTTTGTGTTGTAATGGTCCGTTACAAGAATTCCAAGCTGTCCTGTGAGCTCAGATCTTTATATTATGAAGCTCTAGAATCAGATCAAGTCATATTTAGAAGGCAGAAATCATGAAGGCAGAAATCAACCTTCATGAATTGCATTTGGCCTTCAATCAATTTTTGGCAATTGAAAATGCACATTTTGTGTTGTAATGTTCCTTTACAAGAATTCCAAGCTGTCCTGTGAGCTCAGATCTTTATATTATGAAGCCCTAGAATCAGATCAATTCATATTTAGGCAGAAATCACCTTTCATTAACTGCGTTTGGCCTTCAATCAATTTATGGCAGGTGAAAATGCCCATTTTGTGTTGTAATGTTCCGTTACAAGAATTCCAAGCTGTCCTGTGAGCTCAGATCTTTATATTATGAAGCCCTAGAATCAGATCAATTCATATTTAGGCAGAAATCACCTTTCATTAACTGCGTTTGGCCTTCAATCAATTTATGGCAGGTGAAAATGCCTTCAATCAAATTTTGGCTGGTGAAAATGCCCATTTTGTGTTGTAATGGTCCTTTTACAATAATTCCAAACTGTCCCGTGAGCTCAGATCTTTATATTATGAAGCTCTAGAATCAGATCAAGTCATATTTAGGCAGAAATCAACCTTCATGCACTGCATTTGGCCTTCAATCAATTTTTGGGAGGTGAAAATGCCCATTTTTGTGTTGTAATGGTCCCTTACAAGAATTCCAAGCTGCCCTGTGAGCTCAGATCTTTATATTATGAAGCTCTAGAATCAGAACAAGTCATATTTAGGCAGAAATCACCTTTCATTAACTGCGTTTGGCCTTCAATCAATTTATGGCAGGTGAAAATCCCCATTTTGTGTTGTAATGGTCCTTTACAAGAATTCAAAGCTGTCCTTTTAGCTCAGATCTTTATATTATGAAGCTCTAGAATCAGATCAAGTCATATTTAGGCAGAAATCAACCTTCATGCACTGCATTTGGCCTTCAATCAATTTTTGGCAGGTGAAAATGCCTTCAATCAATTTTTGGCAATTGAAAATGCCCATTTTCTGTTGTAATGGTCCCTTACAAGAATTCCAAGCTGCCCTGTGAGCTCAGATCTTTATATTATGAAGCTCTAGAATCAGACCAAGTCATATTTAGGCAGAAATCACCGTTCATTAACTGCGTTTGGCCTTCAATCAATTTATGGCAGGTGAAAATGCCTTCAATCAATTTTTGGCAGGTGAAAATGCCCATTTTGTGTTGTAATGGTCCCTTACAATAACTCCAAGCTGTCCTGTGAGATCAGATCTTTATATTACGAAGCAGTAGAATCAGATCAAGTCATATTTAGGCAGAAATCACCTTTCATTAACTGCGTTTGGCCTTCAATCAATTTATGGCAATTGAAAATGCCCATTTTGTGTTGTAATGGTCCTTTTACAATAATTCCAAGCTGTCCTGTGAGCTGAGATCTTTATATTACGAAGCCCTAGAATCGGATCAACTCATATTTAGGCAGAAATCACCTTTCATTAACTGTGTTTGGCCTTCAATCAAATTTTGGCAGGTGAAAATCCCCATTTTGTGTTGTAATGGTCCTTTACAAGAATTCAAAGCTGTCCTGTTAGCTCAGATCTTTATATTATGAAGCTCTAGAATCAGATCAAGTCATATTTAGGCAGAAATCAACCTTCATGCACTGCATTTGGCCTTCAATCAATTTTTGGCAGGTGAAAATGCCCATTTTGTGTTGTAATGGTCCTTTTACAATAATTCCAAGCTGTCCTGTGAGCTCAGATCTTTCTATTATGAAGCTCTAGAATCAGATCAAGTCATATTTAGGCAGAAATCACTTTTCATTAACGGCGTTTGGCCTTCAATCAATTTATGGCAGGTGAAAATGCCCTCAATCAAATTTTGGCAGGTGAAAATCCCCATTTTGTGTTGTAATGGTCCTTTACAAGAATTCAAAGGTGTCCTGTTAGCTCAGATCTTTATATTATGAAGCTCTAGAATCAGACCAAGTCATATTTAGGCAGAAATCACCTTCATTAACTGTGTTTGGCCTTCAATCAATTTTTGGCAGGTGAAAATGCCCTCAATCAAATTTAGGCAGGTGAAAATGCCCATTTTGTGTTGTAATGGTCCTTTACAATAAATCCAAACTGTCCCGTGAGCTCAGATCTTTATATTATGAAGCTCTAGAATCAGACCAAGTCATATTTATGCAGAAATCACCTTTCATTAACTGCGTTTGGCCTTCAATCAATTTATGGCAGGTGAAAATCCCCATTTTGTGTTGTAATGGTCCTTTACAAGAATTCAAAGCTGTCCTGTTAGCTCAGATCTTTATATTATGAAGCTCTAGAATCAGATCAAGTCATATTTAGGCAGAAATCAACCTTCATGCACTGCATTTGGCCTTCAATCAATTTTTGGCAGGTGAAAATGCCCATTTTGGGTTCTAATGGTCCTTTTACAATAATTCCAAGCTGTCCTGTGAGCTCAGATCTTTCTATTATGAAGCTCTAGAATCAGATCAAGTCATATTTAGGCAGAAATCACTTTTATTAACGGCGTTTGGCCTTCAATCAATTTATGGCAGGTGAAAATGCCCTCAATCAAATTTTGGCAGGTGAAAATCCCCATTTTGTGTTGTAATGGTCCTTTACAAGAATTCAAAGCTGTCCTGTTAGCTCAGATCTTTATATTATGAAGCTCTAGAATCAGACCAAGTCATATTTAGGCAGAAATCACCTTCATTAACTGTGTTTGGCCTTCAATCAATTTTTGGCAGGTGAAAATGCCCTCAATCAAATTTAGGCAGGTGAAAATGCCCATTTTGTGTTGTAATGGTCCTTTACAATAAATCCAAACTGTCCCGTGAGCTCAGATCTTTATATTATGAAGCTCTAGAATCAGACCAAGTCATATTTATGCAGAAATCACCTTTCATTAACTGCGTTTGGCCTTCAATCAATTTATGGCAGGTGAAAATGCCTTCAATCAATTTTTGGCAGGTGAAAATGCCCATTTTGTGTTGTAATGGAAGTTTTACAATAATTCCAAGCTGTCCTGTGAGCTGAGATCTTTATATTATGAAGCTCTAGAATCAGACCAAGTCATATTTAGGCAGAAATCACCTTTCATTAACTGCGTTTGGCCTTCAATCAATTTATGGCAATTGAAAATCCCCATTTTGTATTGTAATGGTCCTTTACAAGAATTCAAAGCTGTCCTGTTAGCTCAGATCTTTATATTATGAAGCTCTAGAATCAGATCAAGTCATATTTAGAAGGCAGAAATCATTAAGGCAGAAATCAACCTTCATGAACTGCATTTGGCCTTCAATCAATTTATGGCAGGTGAAAATACCCATTTTGTGCTGTAATGGTCATTTTACAATAATTCAAAGCTGTCCTGTGAGCTCAGATCTTTATATTACAAAGCCCTAGAATCAGATAAAGTCATATTTAGGCAGAAATCACCTTTCATTAACTGTGTTTGGCCTTCAATCAATTTATGGCAGGTGAAAATGCCTTCAATCAAATTTAGGCAGGTGAAAATGCCCATTTTGTGTTGTAATGGTCCTTTACAATAAATTCAAGCTGTCCTGTGAGCTCAGATCTTTATATTATGAAGCCCTAGAATCAGATCAATTCATACTTATGCAGAAATCACGTTTCATTAACTGCATTTGGCCTTCAATCAATTTTTGGCAGGTGAAAATGCCCATTTTGTGTTGTAATGGTCCTTTACAATAATTCCAAGCTGTCCTGTGAGCTCAGATCTTTATATTATGAAGCTCTAGAATCAGATCAAGTCATATTTAGAAGGCAGAAATCATGAAGGCAGAAATCAACCTTCATGAATTGCATTTGGCCTTCAATCAATTTTTGGCAGAATAAAATGCCCATTTTGTGTTGTAATGGTCCTTTACAAGAATTCCAAGCTGTCCTGTGAGCTCAGATCTTTATATTATGAAGCTCTAGAATCAGATCAAGTCATATTTAGAAGGCAGAAATCATGAAGGCAGAAATCAACCTTCATGAATTGCATTTGGCCTTCAATCAATTTTTGGCAGAATAAAATGCCCATTTTGTGTTGTAATGGTCCTTTACAATAATTCCAAACTGTGTCGTGAGCTCAGATCTTTATATTATGAAGCTCTAGAATCAGATCAAGTCATATTTAGGCAGAAATCACCTTTCATTAACTGTGTTTGGCCTTCAATCAAATTTTGGTAGGTGAAAATCCCCATTTTGTTTTGTAATGGTCCTTTACAAGAATTCAAAGCTGTCCTTTTAGCTCAGATCTTTATATTATGAAGCTCTACAATCAGATCAAGTCATATTTAGGCAGAAATCAACCTACATGCACTGCATTTGGCCTTCAATCAATTTTTGGCAGGTGAAAATGCCTTCAATCAATTTTTGGCAGGTGAAAATCCCCATTTTGTGTTGTAATGGTCCCTTACAAGAATTCCAAGCTGCCCTGTGAGCTCAGATCTTTATATTATGAAGCTCTAGAATCAGACCAAGTCATATTTAGGCAGAAATCACCTTTCATTAACTGCGTTTGGCCTTTAATCAATTTATGGCAGGTGAAAATGCCTTCAATCAATTTTTGGCAGGTGAAAATGCCCATTTTGTGTTGTAATGGTCCTTTACAAGAATTCAAAGCTGTCCTGTTAGCTCAGATCTTTATATTATGAAGCTCTAGAATCAGATCAAGTCATATTTAGAAGGCAGAAATCATTAAGGCAGAAATCAACCTTCATGAACTGCATTTGGCCTTCAATCAATTTATGGCAGGTGAAAATACCCATTTTGTGCTGTAATGGTCCTTTTACAATAATTCAAAGCTGTCCTGTGAGCTCAGATCTTTATATTATGAAGCCCTAGAATCAGATAAAGTCATATTTAGGCAGAAATCACCTTTCATTAACTGTGTTTGGCCTTCAATCAATTTATGGCAGGTGAAAATGCCTTCAATCAAATTTAGGCAGGTGAAAATGCCCATTTTGTGTTGTAATGGTCCTTTACAATAAATCCAAACTGTCCCGTGAGCTCAGATCTTTATATTATGAAGCTCTAGAATCAGACCAAGTCATATTTATGGAGAAATCACCTTTCATTAACTGCGTTTGGCCTTCAATCAATTTTTGGCAGGTGAAAATACCCATTTTGTGCTGTAATGTTCCTTTACAAGAATTCCAAGCTGTCCTGTGAGCTCAGATCTTTATATTATGAAGCCCTAGAATCAGATCAATTCATACTTAGGCAGAAATCACGTTTCATTAACTGCATTTGGCCTTCAATCAATTTTTGGCAGGTGAAAATGCCCATTTTGTGTTGTAATGGTCCTTTTACAATAATTCCAAGCTGTCCTGTGAGCTCAGATCTTTATATTATGAAGCTCTAGAATCAGATCAAGTCATATTTAGAAGGCAGAAATCATGAAGGCAGAAATCAACCTTCATGAATTGCATTTGGCCTTCAATCAATTTTTGGCAGAATAAAATGCCCATTTTGTGTTGTAATGGTCCTTTACAAGAATTCCAAGCTGTCCTGTGAGCTCAGATCTTTATATTATGAAGCTCTAGAATAAGATCAAGTCATATTTAGAAGGCAGAAATCATGAAGGCAGAAATCAACCTTCATGAATTGCATTTGGCCTTCAATCAAGTTTTGGCAGAATAAAATGCCCATTTTGTGTTGTAATGGTCCTTTACAAGAATTCCAAGCGGTCCTGTGAGCTCAGATCTTTATATTATGAAGGCCTGGAATCAGATCAAGTCATATTTAGGCAGAAATCACCTTACATTAACTGTGTTTGGCCTTCAATCAAATTTTGGCAGGTGAAAATCCACATTTTGTGTTGTAATGGTCCTTTACAAGAATTCAAAGCTGTCCTTTTAGCTCAGATCTTTATATTATGAAGCTCTACAATCAGATCAAGTCATATTTAGGCAGAAATCAACCTTCATGCACTGCATTTGGCCTTCAATCAATTTTTGGCAGGTGAAAATGCCTTCAATCAATTTTTTGGCAGGTGAAAATGCCCATTTTGTGTTGTAATGGTCCTTTACAAGAATCCCAAGCTGTACTGTGAGCTCAGATCTTTAAATTATGAAGCTCTAGAATCAGATCAAGTCATATTTAGGCAGAAATCAACCTTCATGAACTGCATTTGGTCTTCAATCAATTTTTGGCAGGTGAAAATGCCCATTTTGTGTTGTAATGGTCCCTTACAATAATTCCAAGCTGTCCTGTGAGCTCAGATCTTTCTATTATGAAGCTCTAGAATCAGATCAAGTCATATTTAGGCAGAAATCACTTTTGATTATCTGCGTTTGGCCTTCAATCAATTGTTGGCAGGTGAAAATGCCTTCAATCAAATTTTGGCAGGTGAAAATCCCCATTTTGTGTTGTAATCGTCCTTTACAAGAATTCAAAGCTGTCCTGTTAGCTCAGATCTTTATATTATGAAGCTCTAGAATCAGACCAAGTCATATTTAGGCAGAAATCACCTTTCATTAACTGTGTTTGGCCTTCAATCAATTTATGGCAGGTGAAAATGCCCTCAATCAAATTTAGGCAGGTGAAAATGCCCATTTTGTGTTGTAATGGTCCTTTACAATAAATCCAAACTGTCCCGTGAGCTCAGATCTTTATATTATGAAGCTCTACAATCAGACCAAGTCATATTTATGCAGAAATCACCTTTCATTAACTGCGTTTGGCCTTCAATCAATTTATGGCAGGTGAAAATGCCTTCAATCAATTTTTGGCAGGTGAAAATGCCCATTTTGTGTTGTAATGGAAGTTTTACAATAATTCCAAGCTGTCCTGTGAGATCATACCTTCATATTATGAAGCTCTAGAATCAGATCCATTCATTTTTAGGCAGAAATCACATTTTATTGACTGCGTTTGCCCTTCAATCAATTTTT
Source organism: Nibea coibor (assembly GCA_023373845.1). Classification (NCBI taxonomy): domain Eukaryota; kingdom Metazoa; phylum Chordata; class Actinopteri; family Sciaenidae; genus Nibea; species Nibea coibor. The sequence goes on from CM041722.1 coordinate 339,404, forward strand.
GGCACGTGAAAATGCCCATTTTGTGTTGTAATGGTCCTTTTACAATAATTCGAAGCTGTCCTGTGAGCTCAGATCTTTATATTATGAAGCTCTAGAATCAGATCAAGTCATATTTAGGCAGAAATCACCATTCATTAACTGTGTTTGGCCTTCAATCAATTTATGGCAGGTGAAAATGCCTTCAATCAAATTTTGGCAGGTGAAAATGCCCATTTTGTGTTGTAATGGTCCCTTACAAGAATTCCAAGCTGCCCTGTGAGCTCAGATCTTTATATTATGAAGCTCTAGAATCAGACCAACTCATATTTAGGCAGAAATCACCTTTCATTAACTGCGTTTGGCCTTCAATCAATTTATGGCAATTGAAAATGCCCATTTTGTGTTGTAATGGTCCTTTTACAATAATTCCAAGCTGTCCTGTGAGCTCAGATCTTTATATTATGAAGCACTAGAATCAGATCAACTCATATTTAGGCAGAAATCACCTTTCATTAACTGCGTTTGGCCTTCAATCAATTTATGGCAGGTGAAAATGCCTTCAATCAATTTATCTTAGGTGAAAATGCCCATTTTGTGTTGTAATGGTCCTTTACAATAATTCCAAACTGTCCCGTGAGCTCAGATCTTTATATTATGAAGCCCTAGAATCAGATCAACTCATATTTAGGCAGAAATCACCTTTCATTAACTGTGTTTGGCCTTCAATCAAATTTTGGCAGGTGAAAATCCCCATTTTGTGTTGTAATGGTCCTTTACAAGAATTCAAAGCTGTCCTGTTAGCTCAGATCTTTATATTATGAAGCTCTAGAATCAGATCAAGTCATATTTAGGCAGAAATCAACCTTCATGCACTGCATTTGGCCTTCAATCAATTTTTGGCACGTGAAAATGCCTCCAATCAATTTTTGGAAATTGAAAATGCCCATTTTGTGTTGTAATGGTCCCTTACAAGAATTCCAAGCTGCCCTGTGAGCTCAGATCTTTATATTATGAAGCTCTAGAATCAGATCAAGTCATATTTAGGCAGAAATCACCTTTCATTAACTGTGTTTGGCCTTCAATCAAATTTTGGCAGGTGAAAATGCCTTCAATCAAATTTTGGCAGGTGAAAATGCCCATTTTGTGTTGTAATGGTCCCTTACAAGAATTCCAAGCTGCCCTGTGAGCTCAGATCTTTATATTATGAAGCTCTAGAATCAGACCAACTCATATTTAGGCAGAAATCACCTTTCATTAACTGCGTTTGGCCTTCAATCAATTTATGGCAATTGAAAATGCCCATTTTGTGTTGTAATGGTCCTTTTACAATAATTCCAAGCTGTCCTGTGAGCTCAGATCTTTATATTATGAAGCACTAGAATCAGATCAACTCATATTTAGGCAGAAATCACCTTTCATTAACTGCGTTTGGCCTTCAATCAATTTATGGCAGGTGAAAATGCCTTCAATCAATTTATCTTAGGTGAAAATGCCCATTTTGTGTTGTAATGGTCCTTTACAATAATTCCAAACTGTCCCGTGAGCTCAGATCTTTATATTATGAAGCCCTAGAATCAGATCAACTCATATTTAGGCAGAAATCACCTTTCATTAACTGTGTTTGGCCTTCAATCAAATTTTGGCAGGTGAAAATCCCCATTTTGTGTTGTAATGGTCCTTTACAAGAATTCAAAGCTGTCCTGTTAGCTCAGATCTTTATATTATGAAGCTCTAGAATCAGATCAAGTCATATTTAGGCAGAAATCAACCTTCATGCACTGCATTTGGCCTTCAATCAATTTTTGGCACGTGAAAATGCCTCCAATCAATTTTTGGAAATTGAAAATGCCCATTTTGTGTTGTAATGGTCCCTTACAAGAATTCCAAGCTGCCCTGTGAGCTCAGATCTTTATATTATGAAGCTCTAGAATCAGATCAAGTCATATTTAGGCAGAAATCACCTTTCATTAACTGCGTTTGGCCTTCAATCAATTTTTGGCAGGTGAAAATCCCCATTTTGTGTTGTAATGGTCCTTTACAAGAATTCAAAGCTGTCCTGTTAGCTCAGATCTTTATATTATGAAGCTCTAGAATCAGACCAAGTCATATTTAGGCAGAAATCACCTTTCATTAACTGTGTTTGGCCTTCAATCAATTTTTGGCAGGTGAAAATGCCCATTTTGTGTTGTAATGGTCCTTTACAATAAATCCAAACTGTCCCGTGAGCTCAGATCTTTATATTATGAAGCTCTAGAATCAGACCAAGTCATATTTATGCAGAAATCACTTTTCATTAACTGCGTTTGGCCTTCAATCAATTTATGGCAGGTGAAAATGCCTTCAATCAATTTTTGGCAGGTGAAAATGCCCATTTTGTGTTGTAATGGAAGTTTTACAATAATTCCAAGCTGCCCTGTGAGCTCAGATCTTTATATTATGAAGCTCTAGAATCAGACCAAGTCATATTTAGGCAGAAATCACCTTTCATTAACTGCGTTTGGCCTTCAATCAATTTATGGTAATTGAAAATGCCCATTTTGTGTTGTAATGGTCCTTTTACAATAATTCCAAGCTGTCCTGTGAGCTGAGATCTTTATATTATGAAGCACTCGAATCAGATCAACTCATATTTAGGCAGAAATCACCTTTCATTAACTGTGTTTGGCCTTCAATCAAATTTTGGCAGGTGAAAATCCCCATTTTGTGTTGTAATGGTCCTTTACAAGAATTCAAAGCTGTCCTGTTAGCTCAGATCTTTATATTATGAAGCTCTAGAATCAGATCAAGTCATATTTAGAAGGCAGAAATCATTAAGGCAGAAATCAACCTTCATGAACTGCATTTGGCCTTCAATCAATTTACGGCAGGTGAAAATACCCATTTTGTGCTGTAATGGTCCTTTTACAATAATTCAAAGCTGTCCTGTGAGCTCAGATCTTTATATTACAAAGCCCTAGAATCAGATAAAGTCATATTTAGGCAGAAATCACCTTTCATTAACTGTGTTTGGCCTTCAATCAATTTATGGCAGGTGAAAATGCCTTCAATCAAATTTAGGCAGGTGAAAATGCCCATTTTGTGTTGTAATGGTCCTTTACAATAAATCCAAACTGTCCCGTGAGCTCAGATCTTTATATTATGAAGCTCTAGAATCAGACCAAGTCATATTTATGGAGAAATCACCTTTCATTAACTGCGTTTGGCCTTCAATCAATTTATGGCAGGTGAAAATGCCTTCAATCAATTTTTGGCAGGTGAAAATACCCATTTTGTGCTGTAATGTTCCTTTACAAGAATTCCAAGCTGTCCTGTGAGCTCAGATCTTTATATTATGAAGCCCTAGAATCAGATCAATTCATACTTAGGCAGAAATCACGTTTCATTAACTGCATTTGGCCTTCAATCAATTTTTGGCAGGTGAAAATGCCCATTTTGTGTTGTAATGGTCCTTTACAATAATTCCAAGCTGTCCTGTGAGCTCAGATCTTTATATTATGAAGCTCTAGAATCAGATCAAGTCATATTTAGAAGGCAGAAATCATGAAGGCAGAAATCAACCTTCATGAATTGCATTTGGCCTTCAATCAATTTTTGGCAGAATAAAATGCCCATTTTGTGTTGTAATGGTCCTTTACAAGAATTCCAAGCTGTCCTGTGAGCTCAGATCTTTATATTATGAAGCTCTAGAATCAGATCAAGTCATATTTAGAAGGCAGAAATCATGAAGGCAGAAATCAACCTTCATGAATTGCATTTGGCCTTCAATCAATTTTTGGCAGAACAAAATGCCCATTTTGTGTTGTAATGGTCCTTTACAAGAATTCCAAGCGGTCCTGTGAGCTCAGATCTTTATATTATGAAGGCCTGGAATCAGATCAAGTCATATTTAGGCAGAAATCACCTTTCATTAACTGTGTTTGGCCTTCAATCAAATTTTGGCAGGTGAAAATGCCCATTTTGTGTTGTAATCGTCCTTTAAAAGAATTCCAAGCTGTCCTGTGAGCTCAGATCTTTATATTATGAAGCTCTAGAATCAGACCAAGTCATATTTAGGCAGAAATCACCTTTCATTAACTGTGTTTGGCCTTCAATCAATTTATGGCAGGTGAAAATGCCCTCAATCAAATTTAGGCAGGTGAAAATGCCCATTTTGTGTTGTAATGGTCCTTTACAATAAATCCAAACTGTCCCGTGAGCTCAGATCTTTATATTATGAAGCTCTACAATCAGACCAAGTCATATTTATGCAGAAATCACCTTTCATTAACTGCGTTTGGCCTTCAATCAATTTATGGCAGGTGAAAATGCCTTCAATCAATTTTTGGCAGGTGAAAATGCCCATTTTGTGTTGTAATGGAAGTTTTACAATAATTCCAAGCTGTCCTGTGAGATCATATCTTCATATTATGAAGCTCTAGAATCAGATCCATTCATTTTTAGGCAGAAATCATATTTTATTGACTGTGTTTGGCCTTCAATCAAATTTTGGCAGGTGAAAATCCCCATTTTGTGTTGTAATGGTCCTTTTACAATAATTCGAAGCTGTCCTGTGAGCTCAGATCTTTATATTATGAAGCTCTAGAATCAGATCAAGTCATATTTAGGCAGAAATCACCATTCATTAACTGTGTTTGGCCTTCAATCAATTTATGGCAGGTGAAAATGCCTTCAATCAAATTTTGGCAGGTGAAAATGAACATTTTGTGTTGTAATGGTCCTTTACAAGAATTCCAAGCTGCCCTGTGAGCTCATATCTTTATATTATGAAGCTCTAGAATCAGACCAACTCATATTTAGGCAGAAATCACCTTTCATTAACTGCGTTTGGCCTTCAATCAATTTATGGCAATTGAAAATGCCCATTTTGTGTTGTAATGGTCCTTTTACAATAATTCCAAGCTGTCCTGTGAGCTGAGATCTTTATATTATGAAGCACTAGAATCAGATCAACTCATATTTAGGCAGAAATCACCTTTCATTAACTGCGTTTGGCCTTCAATCAATTTATGGCAGGTGAAAATGCCTTCAATCAATTTATCTTAGGTGAAAATGTCCATTTTGTGTTGTAATGGTCCCTTACAAGAATTCCAAGCTGCCCTGTGAGCTCAGATCTTTATATTATGAAGCTCTAGAATCAGATCAAGTCATATTTAGGCAGAAATCAACCTTCATGCACTGCATTACGCCTTCAATCAATTTTTGGCAGGTGAAAATGCCCATTTTGTGTTGTAATGGTCCTTTTACAATAATTCCAAGCTTTCCTGTGAGCTCAGATCTTTCTATTATGAAGCTCTAGAATCAGACCAAGTCATATTTAGGCAGAAATCACCTTTCATTAACTGCGTTTGGCCTTCAATCAATTTATGGCAGGTGAAAATGCCTTCAATCAATTTTTGGCAGGTGAAAATGCCCATTTTGTGTTGTAATGGTCCCTTACAAGAATTCCAAGCTGCCCTGTGAGCTCAGATCTTTATATTATGAAGCTCTAGAATCAGACCAAGTCATATTTAGGCAGAAATCACCTTTCATTAACTGCGTTTGGCCTTCAATCAATTTATGGCAATTGAAAATGCCCATTTTGTGTTGTAATGGTCCTTTTACAATAATTCCAAGCTGTCCTGTGAGCTGAGATCTTTATATTATGAAGCACTCGAATCAGATCAACTCATATTTAGGCAGAAATCACCTTTCATTAACTGTGTTTGGCCTTCAATCAAATTTTGGCAGGTGAAAATCCCCATTTTGTGTTGTAATGGTCCTTTACAAGAATTCAAAGCTGTCCTGTTAGCTCAGATCTTTATATTATGAAGCTCTAGAATCAGATCAACTCATATTTAGGCAGAAATCACCTTTCATTTACTGCATTTGGCCTTCAATCAATTTTTGGCAATTGAAAATGCCCATTTTGTGTTGTAATGGTCCTTTACAAGAATTCCAAGCTGCCCTGTGAGCTCAGATCTTTATATTATGAAGCTCTAGAATCAGATCAAGTCATATTTAGGCAGAAATCACATTTTATTAACTGCGTTTGGCCTTCAATCAATTTATGGCAGGTGAAAATGCACATTTTGTGTTGTAATGTTCCTTTACAAGAATTCCAAGCTGTCCTGTGAGCTCAGATCTTTATATTATGAAGCCCTAGAATCAGATCAATTCATATTTAGGCAGAAATCACCTTTCATTAACTGCGTTTGGCCTTCAGTCAATTTATGGCAGGTGAAAATGCCTTCAATCAAATTTTGGCAGGTGAAAATGCCCATTTTGTGTTGTAATGGTCCTTTACAATAATTCCAAACTGTCCCGTAAGCTCAGATCTTTATATTATGAAGTTCTAGAATCAGATCAAGTCATATTTAGGCAGAAATCAACCTTCATGCACTGCATTTGGCCTTCAATCAATTTTTGGCAATTGAAAATGCCCATTTTGTGTTGTAATGGTCCCTTACAAGAATTCCAAGCTGCCCTGTGAGCTCAGATCTTTATATTATGAAGCTCTAGAATCAGAACAAGTCATATTTAGGCAGAAATCACCTTTCATTAACTGCGTTTGGCCTTCAATCAATTTATTGCAGGTGAAAATGCCTTCAATCAATTTTTGGCAGGTGAAAATGCCCATTTTGTGTTGTAATGGTCCTTTTACAATAATTCCAAGCTGTCCTGTGAGATCATATCTTCATATTATGAAGCTCTAGAATCAGATCAAGTCATATTTAGGCAGAAATCACATTTTATTAACTGCGTTTGGCCTTCAATCAATTTTTGGCAGGTGAAAATGCCTTCAATCAATTTTTGGCAGGTGAAAATGCCCATTTTGTGTTGTAATGGTCCCTTACAATAATTCCAAGCTGTCCTGTGAGATCAGATCTTTATATTACGAAGCACTAGAATCAGATCAAGTCATATTTAGGCAGAAATCACCTTTCATTAACTGCATTTGGCCTTCAATCAATTTATGGCAGGTGAAAATGCCTTCAATCAATTTTTGGCAATTGAAAATACCCATTTTGTGTTGTAATGGTCCCTTACAAGAATTCCAAACTGTCCTGTGAGCTCAGATCTTTATATTATGAAGCCCTAGAATCAGATCCAGTCATATTTAGGCAGAAATCACCTTTCATTAACTGTGTTTGGCCTTCAATCAATTTTCAGCAGGTGAAAATGCCCATTTCGTGTTGTAATGGTCCTTTACAAGAATTCCAAGCTGTCCTGTGAGATCAGATCTTTATATTATGAAGCTCTAGAATCAGATCAAGTCATATTTAGGCAGAAATCAACCTTCATGAACTGCACTTGGCCTTCAATCAATTTTTGGCAGGTGAAAATGCCCATTTTGTGTTCTAATGGTCCTTTAAAAGAATTCCAAGCTGTCCTGTGAGCGCAGATCTTTATATGATGAAGCTCTAGAATCAGACCAAGTCATATTTAGGCAGAAATCACCTTTCATTAACTGCGTTTGGCCTTCAATCAATTTATGGCAGGTGAAAATGCCCATTTTGTGTTGTAATGGTCCTTTAAAAGCTTTACAAGAATTCCTAGCTGTCCTGTGAGCGCAGATCTTTATATGATGAAGCTCTAGAATCAGACCAAGTCATATTTAGGCAGAAATCAACCTTCATGAACTGCATTTGGCCTTCAATCAATTTATGGCAGGTGAAAATGCCTTCAATCAAATTTAGGCAGGTGAAAATGCCCATTTTGTGTTGTAATGGTCCTTTACAATAAATCCAAACTGTCCCGTGAGCTCAGATCTTTATATTATGAAGCTCTACAATCAGACCAAGTCATATTTATGGAGAAATCACCTTTTATTAACTGCGTTTGGCCTTCAATCAATTTATGGTAGGTGAAAATGCCTTCAATCAATTTTTGGCAGGTGAAAATACCCATTTTGTGCTGTAATGTTCCTTTACAAGAATTCCAAGCTGTCCTGTGAGCTCAGATCTTTATATTATGAAGCCCTAGAATCAGATCAATTCATACTTAGGCAGAAATCACGTTTCATTAACTGCATTTGGCCTTCAATCAATTTTTGGCAGGTGAAAATGCCCATTTTGTGTTGTAATGGTCCTTTACAATAATTCCAAGCTGTCCTGTGAGATCAGATCTTTATATTATGAAGCTCTAGAATCAGATCAACTCATATTTAGGCAGAAATCACCTTTCATTAACTGCGTTTGGCCTTCAATCAATTTATGGCAATTGAAAATGCCCATTTTGTGTTGTAATGGTCATTTTACAATAATTCCAAGTTGTCCTGTGAGCTGAGATCTTTATATTATGAAGCACTAGAATCAGATCAACTCATATTTAGGCAGAAATCACCTTTCATTAACTGCGTTTGGCCTTCAATCAATTTATGGCAGGTGAAAATGCCTTCAATCAATTTATCTTAGGTGAAAATGCCCATTTTGTGTTGTAATGGTCCTTTACAATAATTCCAAACTGTCCCGTGAGCTCAGATCTTTATATTATGAAGCCCTAGAATCAGATCAACTCATATTTAGGCAGAAATCACCTTTCATTAACTGTGTTTGGCCTTCAATCAAATTTTGGCAGGTGAAAATCCCCATTTTGTGTTGTAATGGTCCTTTACAAGAATTCCAAGCTGTCCTGTTAGCTCAGATCTTTATATTATGAAGCTCTAGAATCAGATCAAGTCATATTTAGGCAGAAATCACCTTTCATTAACTGTGTTTGGCCTTCAATCAATTTATGGCAGGTGAAAATGCCCTCAATCAAATTTAGGCAGGTGAAAATGCCCATTTTGTGTTGTAATGGTCCTTTACAATAAATCCAAACTGTCCCGTGAGCTCAGATCTTTATATTATGAAGCTCTAGAATCAGACCAAGTCATATTTATGCAGAAATCACCTTTCATTAACTGCGTTTGGCCTTCAATCAATTTATGGCAGGTGAAAATGCCTTCAATCAATTTTTGGCAGGTGAAAATGCCCATTTTGTGTTGTAATGGAAGTTTTAAAATAATTCCAAGCTGTCCTGTGAGATCATATCTTCATATTATGAAGCTCTAGAATCAGATCCATTCATTTTTAGGCAGAAATCACATTTTATTGACTGCGTTTGCCCTTCAATCAATTTTTGGCACGTGAAAATGCCCATTTTGTGTTGTAATGGTCCTTTACAAGAATTCAAAGCTGTCCTGTTAGCTCAGATCTTTATATTATGAAGCTCTAGAATCAGATCAAGTCATATTTAGGCAGAAATCACCATTCATTAACTGTGTTTGGCCTTCAATCAATTTATGGCAGGTGAAAATGCCTTCAATCAAATTTTGGCAGGTGAAAATGCCCATTTTATGTTGTAATGGTCCCTTACAAGAATTCCAAGCTGCCCTGTGAGCTCAGATCTTTATATTATGAAGCTCTAGAATCAGACCAAGTCATATTTAGGCAGAAATCACCTTTCATTAACTGCGTTTGGCCTTCAATCAATTTATGGCAATTGAAAATGCCCATTTTGTGTTGTAATGGTCCTTTTACAATAATTCCAAGCTGTCCTGTGAGCTGAGATCTTTATATTATGAAGCACTAGAATCAGATCAACTCATATTTAGGCAGAAATCACCTTTCATTAACTGCGTTTGGCCTTCAATCAATTTATGGCAGGTGAAAATGCCTTCAATCAATTTATCTTAGGTGAAAATGCCCATTTTGTGTTGTAATGGTCCTTTACAATAATTCCAAACTGTCCCGTGAGCTCAGATCTTTATATTATGAAGCCCTAGAATCAGATCAACTCATATTTAGGCAGAAATCAACCTTCATGAACTGCATTTGGCCTTCAATCAATTTTTGGCAGGTGAAAATGCCCATTTTGTGTTGTAATGGTCCCTTACAATAATTCCAAGCTGTCCTGTGAGCTCAGATCTTTCTATTATGAAGCTCTAGAATCAGATCAAGTCATATTTAGGCAGAAATCACTTTTCATTATCTGCGTTTGGCCTTCAATCAATTGTTGGCAGGTGAAAATGCCTTCAATCAAATTTTGGCAGGTGAAAAATCCCATTTTGTGTTGTAATCGTCCTTTACAAGAATTCAAAGCTGTCCTGTTAGCTCAGATCTTTATATTATGAAGCTCTAGAATCAGACCAAGTCATATTTAGGCAGAAATCACCTTTCATTAACTGTGTTTGGCCTTCAATCAATTTATGGCAGGTGAAAATGCCCTCAATCACATTTAGGCAGGTGAAAATGCCCATTTTGTGTTGTAATGGTCCTTTGCAATAAATCCAAACTGTCCCGTGAGCTCAGATCTTTATATTATGAAGCTCTAGAATCAGACCAAGTCATATTTATGCAGAAATCACCTTTCATTAACTGCGTTTGGCCTTCAATCAATTTATGGCAGGTGAAAATGCCTTCAATCAATTTTTGGCAGGTGAAAATGCCCATTTTGTGTTGTAATGGAAGTTTTACAATAATTCCAAGCTGTCCTGTGAGATCATATCTTCATATTATGAAGCTCTAGAATCAGATCCATTCATTTTTAGGCAGAAATCACATTTTATTGACTGCGTTTGCCCTTCAATCAATTTTTGGCACGTGAAAATGCCCATTTTGTGTTGTACTGGTCCTTTTACAATAATTCGAAGCTGTCCTGTGAGCTCAGATCTTTATATTATGAAGCTCTAGAATCAGATCAAGTCATATTTAGGCAGAAATCACCATTCATTAACTGTGTTTGGCCTTCAATCAATTTATGGCAGGTGAAAATGCCTTCAATCAAATTTTGGCAGGTGAAAATGCCCATTTTGTGTTGTAATGGTCCCTTACAAGAATTCCAAGCTGCCCTGTGAGCTCAGATCTTTATATTATGAAGCCCTAGAATCAGATCAACTCATATTTAGGCAGAAATCACCTTTCATTAACTGTGTTTGGCCTTCAATCAATTTATGGCAGGTGAAAATGCCTTCAATCAATTTATCTTGGGTGAAAATGCCCATTTTGTGTTGTAATGGTCCTTTACAATAATTCCAAACTGTCCCGTGAGCTCAGATCTTTATATTATGAAGCCCTAGAATCAGATCAACTCATATTTAGGCAGAAATCACCTTTCATTAACTGTGTTTGGCCTTCAATCAAATTTTGGCAGGTGAAAATCCCCATTTTGTGTTGTAATGGTCCTTTACAAGAATTCAAAGCTGTCCTGTTAGCTCAGATCTTTATATTATGAAGCTCTAGAATCAGATCAAGTCATATTTAGGCAGAAATCAACCTTCATGCACTGCATTTGGCCTTCAATCAATTTTTGGCACGTGAAAATGCCTCCAATCAATTTTTGGAAATTGAAAATGCCCATTTTGTGTTGTAATGGTCCTTTACAAGAATTCCAAGCTGCCCTGTGAGCTCAGATCTTTATATTATGAAGCTCTAGAATCAGACCAACTCATATTTAGGCAGAAATCACCTTTCATTAACTGCTTTTGGCCTTCAATCAATTTTTGGCAGGTGAAAATGCCTTCAATCAATTTTTGGCAGGTGAAAATGCCCATTTTGTGTTGTAATGGTCCTTTACAAGAATTCAAAGCTGTCCTGTGAGCTCAGATCTTTATATTATGAAGCACTAGAATCAGATCAAGTCATATTTAGGCAGAAATCAACCTTCATGAACTGCATTTGGCCTTCAATTAATTTTTGGCTGGTGAAAATGACCATTTTGTGTTGTAATGGTACTTTTACAAGACATCCAAGCTGTCCTGTGATCTCAGATCTTTCTATTATGAAGCTCTAGAATCAGATCAAGTCATATTAAGGCAGAAATCACCTTTCTTTAACTGTGTTTGGCCTTCAATCAATTTATGGCAGGTGAAAATGCCCATTTTGTGTTGTAATGGTCCGTTACAAGAATTCCAAGCTGTCCTGTGAGCTCAGATCTTTATATTATGAAGCTCTAGAATCAGATCAAGTCATATTTAGAAGGCAGAAATCATGAAGGCAGAAATCAACCTTCATGAATTGCATTTGGCCTTCAATCAATTTTTGGTAGAAGAAAATGCCCATTTTGTGTTGTAATGGTCCTTTACAAGAATTCCAAGCGGTCCCGTGAGCTCAGATCTTTATATTATGAAGCTCTAGAATCAGATCAAGTCCTATTTCGGCAGAAATCAACCTTCATGCACTGCATTTGGCCTTCAATCAATTTTTGGCAATTGAAAATGTCCATTTTGTGTTGTAATGGTCCCTTACAAGAATTCCAAGCTGCCCTGTGAGCTCAGATCTTTATATTATGAAGCTCTAGAATCAGATCAAGTCATATTTAGGCAGAAATCACATTTTATTAACTGCGTTTGGCCTTCAATCAATTTATGGCAGGTGAAAATGCACATTTTGTGTTGTAATGTTCCTTTACAAGAATTCCAAGCTGTCCTGTGAGCTCAGATCTTTATATTATGAAGCCCTAGAATCAGATCAATTCATATTTAGGCAGAAATCACCTTTCATTAACTGCGTTTGGCCTTCAATCAATTTATGGCAGGTGAAAATGCCTTCAATCAAATTTTGGCTGGTGAAAATGCCCATTTTGTGTTGTAATGGTCCTTTACAATAATTCCAAACTGTCCCGTAAGCTCAGATCTTTATATTATGAAGCCCTAGAATCAGATCAATTCATATTTAGGCAGAAATCACCTTTCATTAACTGCGTTTGGCCTTCAATCAAATTTTGGCTGGTGAAAATGCCCATTTTGTGTTGTAATGGTCCTTTACAATAATTCCAAACTGTCCCGTAAGCTCAGATCTTTATATTATGAAGCTCTAGAATCAGAACAAGTCATATTTAGGCAGAAATCACCTTTCATTAACTGCGTTTGGCCTTCAATCAATTTATGGCAGGTGAAAATGCCCATTTTGTGTTGTAATGGTCCTTTACAAGAATTCAAAGCTGTCCTTTTAGCTCAGATCTTTATATTATGAAGCTCTAGAATCAGATCAAGGCATATTCAGGCAGAAATCAACCTTCATGCACTGCATTTGGCCTTCAATCAATTTTTGGCAGGTGAAAATGCCTTCAATCAATTTTTGGCAATTGAAAATGCCCATTTTGTGTTGTAATGGTCCCTTACAAGAATTCCAAGCTGCCCTGTGAGCTCAGATCTTTATATTATGAAGCTCTAGAATCAGACCAAGTCATATTTAGGCAGAAATCACCTTTCATTAACTGCGTTTGGCCTTCAATCAATTTATGGCAGGTGAAAATGCCTTCAATCAATTTTTGGCAGGTGAAAATGCCCATTTTGTGTTGTAATGGTCCCTTACAATAATTCCAAGCTGTCCTGTGAGATCAGATCTTTATATTACGAAGCACTAGAATCAGATCAAGTCATATTTAGGCAGAAATCACCTTTCATTAACTGCGTTTGGCCTTCAATCAATTTATGGCAATTGAAAATGCCCATTTTGTGTTGTAATGGTCCTTTTACAATAATTCCAAGCTGTCCTGTGAGCTCAGATCTTTATATTATGAAGCACTAGAATCAGATCAACTCATATTTAGGCAGAAATCACCTTTCATTAACTGCGTTTGGCCTTCAATCAATTTATGGCAGGTGAAAATGCCTTCAATCAATTTATGGCAGGTGAAAATGCCCATTTTGTGTTGTAATGGTCCTTTACAATAATTCCAAACTGTCCCGTGAGCTCAGATCTTTATATTATGAAGCCCTAGAATCAGATCAAGTCATATTTAGGCAGAAATCAACCTTCATGAACTGCATTTGGCCTTCAATTAATTTTTGGCTGGTGAAAATGACCATTTTGTGTTGTAATGGTACTTTTACAAGACATCCAAGCTGTCCTGTGATCTCAGATCTTTCTATTATGAAGCTCTAGAATCAGATCAAGTCATATTAAGGCAGAAATCACCTTTCTTTAACTGTGTTTGGCCTTCAATCAATTTATGGCAGGTGAAAATGCCCATTTTGTGTTGTAATGGTCCGTTACAAGAATTCCAAGCTGTCCTGTGAGCTCAGATCTTTATATTATGAAGCTCTAGAATCAGATCAAGTCATATTTAGAAGGCAGAAATCATGAAGGCAGAAATCAACCTTCATGAATTGCATTTGGCCTTCAATCAATTTTTGGTAGAAGAAAATGCCCATTTTGTGTTGTAATGGTCCTTTACAAGAATTCCAAGCGGTCCCGTGAGCTCAGATCTTTATATTATGAAGCTCTAGAATCAGATCAAGTCCTATTTCGGCAGAAATCAACCTTCATGCACTGCATTTGGCCTTCAATCAATTTTTGGCAATTGAAAATGTCCATTTTGTGTTGTAATGGTCCCTTACAAGAATTCCAAGCTGCCCTGTGAGCTCAGATCTTTATATTATGAAGCTCTAGAATCAGATCAAGTCATATTTAGGCAGAAATCACATTTTATTAACTGCGTTTGGCCTTCAATCAATTTATGGCAGGTGAAAATGCACATTTTGTGTTGTAATGTTCCTTTACAAGAATTCCAAGCTGTCCTGTGAGCTCAGATCTTTATATTATGAAGCCCTAGAATCAGATCAATTCATATTTAGGCAGAAATCACCTTTCATTAACTGCGTTTGGCCTTCAATCAATTTATGGCAGGTGAAAATGCCTTCAATCAAATTTTGGCTGGTGAAAATGCCCATTTTGTGTTGTAATGGTCCTTTACAATAATTCCAAACTGTCCCGTAAGCTCAGATCTTTATATTATGAAGCCCTAGAATCAGATCAATTCATATTTAGGCAGAAATCACCTTTCATTAACTGCGTTTGGCCTTCAATCAAATTTTGGCTGGTGAAAATGCCCATTTTGTGTTGTAATGGTCCTTTACAATAATTCCAAACTGTCCCGTAAGCTCAGATCTTTATATTATGAAGCTCTAGAATCAGAACAAGTCATATTTAGGCAGAAATCACCTTTCATTAACTGCGTTTGGCCTTCAATCAATTTATGGCAGGTGAAAATGCCCATTTTGTGTTGTAATGGTCCTTTACAAGAATTCAAAGCTGTCCTTTTAGCTCAGATCTTTATATTATGAAGCTCTAGAATCAGATCAAGGCATATTCAGGCAGAAATCAACCTTCATGCACTGCATTTGGCCTTCAATCAATTTTTGGCAGGTGAAAATGCCTTCAATCAATTTTTGGCAATTGAAAATGCCCATTTTGTGTTGTAATGGTCCCTTACAAGAATTCCAAGCTGCCCTGTGAGCTCAGATCTTTATATTATGAAGCTCTAGAATCAGACCAAGTCATATTTAGGCAGAAATCACCTTTCATTAACTGCGTTTGGCCTTCAATCAATTTATGGCAGGTGAAAATGCCTTCAATCAATTTTTGGCAGGTGAAAATGCCCATTTTGTGTTGTAATGGTCCCTTACAATAATTCCAAGCTGTCCTGTGAGATCAGATCTTTATATTACGAAGCACTAGAATCAGATCAAGTCATATTTAGGCAGAAATCACCTTTCATTAACTGCGTTTGGCCTTCAATCAATTTATGGCAATTGAAAATGCCCATTTTGTGTTGTAATGGTCCTTTTACAATAATTCCAAGCTGTCCTGTGAGCTCAGATCTTTATATTATGAAGCACTAGAATCAGATCAACTCATATTTAGGCAGAAATCACCTTTCATTAACTGCGTTTGGCCTTCAATCAATTTATGGCAGGTGAAAATGCCTTCAATCAATTTATGGCAGGTGAAAATGCCCATTTTGTGTTGTAATGGTCCTTTACAATAATTCCAAACTGTCCCGTGAGCTCAGATCTTTATATTATGAAGCCCTAGAATCAGATCAAGTCATATTTAGGCAGAAATCACCTTTCATTAACTGTGTTTGGCCTTCAATCAAATTTTGGCAGGTGAAAATCCCCATTTTGTGTTGTAATGGTCCTTTACAAGAATTCAAAGCTGTCCTGTTAGCTCAGATCTTTATATTATGAAGCTCTAGAATCAGATCAAGTCATATTTAGGCAGAAATCAACCTTCATGCACTGCATTTGGCCTTCAATCAATTTTTGGCAGGTGAAAATGCCCATTTTGTGTTGTAATGGTCCTTT